>CM046875.1:28677181-28924280 GCA_025667525.1 Glebionis coronaria | reverse complement strand
TTATATGCTTATATTATTCATGCTTTACTTGTACATCCGTGCACTGAGTGTATTGCTCAGCCGTTCGATTCCAAACCACAATGCTAGCAGATGGTGGGCCTCCGCTTTTATTTTCATTCATTTTTCCCAGATTCTAAAAAAAACAAAAAAAAAGACTCCCGGCGATCTTTGACCGAACGGGGTAGGCAGAAGTTGATCCGGTAGATCGACTAGCAGTTTCAGCTACTGCTCGTGATGATGATTTTGATTAGCGAGATGTTCACTTTGACTTGGATTATGCAATAGATTTTGCTTATTCTCCTCCCACGACGTGCCTAGCTATTCATGCATCTGCCGGTAATGAACAGCGGATTGACGGAGCTCTTGGCATTGCTTTGTTTTTCTCTCCTTTCCTATCGGGGAGTTCCGACCCTTTTGTTTGAAATTTCTTCGTTCGTACCGAACCGCTTGCAAAATCAAATCCTGTTCCACAAGCATGTTCCCAAAACGGCAGGTACTCAGGGACGCTCGTAGACTTTAAGCGTACGTGCATATGGACTGGAAGCTTTATAGCCTTCTTTACTTTATGAATTTCTTTATACTTTGATACTCATTTCCATGGACATCGTTTAGTCCTTTCATTTACAGTACTTATGTTTGTGTGTGATGAGTTCTACTTTTGGACTACCGATGTGTGATTCTGGTATTTCCTTTATGGTCATGTAATGTTTAGACATTTATCCTTGTATGTTTTGATGACACGCCATAATCACGCGTGGCATTTCCATTTATCAAAATGGGGTGTTACAATTATGGTATCAGAGCTAAGGCTTCGACCTGTAGGCTCTCAAAACATGACCTGTGATTAGTGGGTAGTCACTATGGTCTTCCTAGAACTGACAGTCGGTTTTCATGCATTCATCATTTTCATGCATACATATATATGTCATTGTCGCAGGTTTATGACTAAGTAATGGTTGGTACAGGACTGACCCTATTTAGTCGCATGTGTTTTATCGAAACTTTTAAATTTGGGACCGACCCATAGGCGTCCCCTCGCCATGTCTTTTATTTTGGGTGAACTAACCATAGGCGTTCACTCTCGAGCATACAAAAGTTTTCATAAAACTGCATCATGCATTCATGTACTAGTTTTCCTGCATAAATTTTTTTCTCATGATTTATTGGTATAATTTTTTCATGTATATAGTTTATGTTTTGATCAGTTTAATCATGTACTTTATGTTATACTGTCAGATGGTTCTCACACGCGAGCAGGAACAACTCAATGCAGCGATCCAAGCTGTAATGCAAGCTTTGCTTCCTCAGCTCAGGAATGAAATCAGGGCTGAGGTTCAGGCTGCTAACAATCAGCAGCATCACCCAGCACCTCCTCCTCCTCCTCCAGTGACATTGGAAACATGGCTGGAGAGATTCAACAAGCTTCGTCCTCGAGCTTTCGAGAGAACAGATAGCCCCAGTGAAGCTGAAAGCTGGTTGGATCACATTGAGAAGATCTTCGATGCTATAGGCTGTGACCCCGTCTTCAAGTCGAGGTTGGTGTTGATCCCAAACTTAGATCGATTAGCTTTGTGTATACGAGATTAGATCAAGTAATACACGTAGAGAAACCTTTGTATATGCTTATGAATCTAAGTGTTATGCGGAATTTAACACTTAAACAATAACACACAATGATATAAACAAACTTTCACTTTGATTATCAATATCAAACTTGCTTACAATGAAAGTAGTTTACGAATGAAAACTTATATGAAAAACTTATTATGAAACATTAACCTAAAGGTCTTCTTTTATAGACATAAGAAGCCTTGTACAATAATCTACGTATCAGCTATTCTAGGTAAAGATAAATATAGAAAATACAATGTTGTTCATATCTTTACTAGAACTATTCTAGAATACAATAAGCGCATAGAGTATATCTTCCTATCAGTGCTTGTCTTCATTGTGTCAACGCTTGACTTTATCTTGTCAACGCTTGAGCTATCAGCGCTTGTTTTGTTCTTGTCAACGCTTGTATTACTCTTGTCAGCGCCCAAGTGATCTGGCCTTAATTTATTCCCAACAATCCTCCCCTAAACTTGATATCCACTCTTATGATCAAGTTTCTGAATAAGCATTAAGGACTAGGAGGAATCTTACAAACCTTCTCATATTGATAGTGAATAAATCTAATCAAATCTTTTGCCACGTCACTTGAATAATCTATTTCCAGCTGAGTGTCCTTCATCTTTTCCAAAATAGCATTGGATATGAAATACTGACCATCCACAAGTAGATACTCAGCAAACTTTGTAGAACTCAAATGGTAAACACCAGCAGCTGAATATAACCTCCATTGAAGACCACTGAGGTCATCTTCAAGATCCTTCCAAATTCCAGGATCCTCATCTTTTGGTCCACACATTCTTTTGAATGTGGTCCAAAGTTTTATTCCATTAGCTGAAGTTGGTGCTTCAGCCTCATACTTGGTCTCCAGCAACCTCCAAAGGTCCACCAAGTCTTCTCTATCACAACTTGCAAACAAAGATATGAGAGTGGTAAAAGTGTGTACCTCCTTGCCAAATCTGCCAATCTTCCAAAACCCACATTCATCTTCTTCATAGCTCACAATTGGGTTCTTGGAATCTAATGGTTACACTTGCACCATATATGAAGCTTCTAAAGGTGAGAGCTTGAGGCTCTTTCTGATGACAGCTTCACTTGGATATAGTGGATCCATATCTTTGGGAAACTCAAATGAAATTCGCTTCTTCACTGGCCTGGGAACAATCATAGCTTTCTTGATTTCCATTTCTTCTGCAAGTTCCTCCTTTCTTTCATCTGAAAGAAGTCTGAGAGTGTTTGCTTCCTGCACTCTCACATAAATGGGATAAGCCCTGTTTTCCAACTCATCAAATGTCAAAGCCTTCAACTTCTGATATATCCATCCAACTCCATGACATCTAAGCAACATAAAGTAGAGCTCCCTTCTATCCCTTTTCAACTCTGAGAGAATATTACTTGCCTTGTGTTTCAAAATTACCTGGCAATCCTTTTGAACTCTAAGTAGAATCTCCAAACCCCATATTTGATCTGAAATGGTCAAGTCTGGATTCTCCATGCATCTTTCTTCCCAAGCATTGTACATTTGAACCACCTCTGGCATGTCAAAGTCAACCTGCAATTTCAATTCTCTCAGCTTCTCCCTAGCCAACTCATCCCCATACTCAAGTCTTTCTGGTTCTATTATCATCACACTTGAGTCTGAGCTAGCTCCATCACTTTCTTCTTCTGAAGTCACAACGAATGGTGACTTTTCCTTTTCATCTTGTTCCATGATTTGTGCATCCAATCTTCTATCAAATTCAACTTGAGCTGCATCCTTTGGAACAATCTCCTCTACCATTATACCCTTACCCTTATCTGATGGTGCAATGGTTGGTAAGGTAGATGGTGATACCTGAGTAGAAACCTCCTTGATGATAGATGATGACTGGGATACATCACCTTCATGTGCAGGCCTGTCAACGCCCAAATTTGTCCTATCAGCGCTCAAAATATTTCTGTCAGCGTCCAAATTTTCCTTGTCAACGCCTAAATATCTTCCCTCAGCGCCTTGTGTAAACTCTCTCAACATAGCTGTAAATGATAAATTTAAGTTGGTAGGAGAGACTAAGGATGTATCAAAACCTGGTTGTTTCTTCAAAGTTGTAAGGGCCTCAGCAACATCCATTGATTGACCATCATGACTGCCCTTATCACTTAGATTTATTGGATCTTCCTCCCCTTTGGAAGATTCCTCCATACCCCTCCTTGCACCAGCATTCTCCAAAACAACAATCCTCTCCCTCAATTGCTTGAGTTCAAGGCCTTGTGAGCTGACAACTTGTACTAAGTCTGCATTTTGCTTTTGCAAGCTAATGCAGACTGCCGTCAATTCCATAAGAGTCATTGGTTCCAGTCTGCCCTCTTCTAAAATGGGGATTTGACCTCCCAAGGCAGATTCATTGGGCATGGATGAGGACTTAATGATGGTGGGACTGCCTTGGCCAGCATCTAAGCCAGAACCAATAGTCCCGACCTCATCCAGGTCACCAGCCACACTTGCGGTGGTGGTTCTCTCTGCTACATGGCTAGGACCACCAGAGGAGAACACTCCAGCAGTCCTTTGGCGTTTCATCAACCTATATTCAGGGGGTGTGGAAGATGGTGTGGAAGAATGGGTGGATGTGGGTTGGTTAAAGGGTGTTTGGGTTTGTGAAGGTTGTGTGTCAGCGTTGGAAATAGGCACATCAACGCCAACATTTAAAGTATCAGCATTGAAGGATTCAGAGTCAATTTGCATGTGTTCAGGTGAAGGTAAAGGTTCAGGTATTGGTTGAAGTTGTGGTTGGGGGTCAATTTGTTGTTGGGGGTCTGGTTGGGGTTGTGCTGCTGTAATAACAGCAAGCATAGCTTGGGTTAAAGGTAGGTCACGATGGGGTGGGGAGTTCATCTTCATAAAGATAGCTTTCTTTTGCTCAGGGATCTTATAAAAATCATTGTGATCCCTTGAGCAGTAACCTTGGTCATCAAAAACCATTTGTAGAAAACGGGGATAAGCTAAAGTCATTTTGGTCCCCTTGTTTTTACACATGCCCTCAAAAATCTTAGAATAATTAAATTTTTGCCCTGTTGCAATGCACACAATAGCACTGGCAATGGATCTATTGATCTCATTGTGTGCAATACATTTGGGACTCAAACATTGAAGGAGGACATGTATGAGGTACTTCCAGGCTGGGGGAAATTCCTGCTTATGATACTTGTTTAGAGTACCTTCATCAGGAAAAGGATATCCCAAAGCCCTAAGCCCTTGTTCTATTTCATTTATGGGAAGGGTGGCTATACCATCAGCATCATCAAGATGCAAGGCTTGGCGTACCAAAGCCTCAGTAACCACCCAAGGTCTCCCATGAACAATAGAAGTCAATGTGGTCACTCTATTAACTGTTGAGGAACTAACGATGTTCAAAAACTGCTTAATATGTGTGACTGGAATGAGTGATGCATGAGAAAGAGCATACCTTAATGGGCATGCGTTCAAATACGCCACCATTTGTGTGTATTGGGGAAACAGAGTATCATCAGCTTCAAGATACGCAATCATGTTGTGTTGAGACCTGAACCCCAATTCTAATTCTGATGGTTTAAACTTTGGTGCCATTGATGAAAGCTGTTAGTTTTAAGTGTAGAAGGTGAAGTTGATAAGAGAAAAATGCGTTAGACAAGAATTATAGATACCCTGTTTAAAATAGGAGCCAAATTTATAGGAGAAGAAAATGCATGTGATAGGCCCAAAAATAGGCAAGTATTTTCAAAAATCAATCATGAAAATATTGAAAAAGTTATAAGTTATCTCATGCATTAAATGTAAAGTAACAACTCCTAAAATTACAGCCTAAAAATATGTCAAAAAGTAACAACTGGGTTGGTTCCATTGAGTGTCAACGGTCAAAAATAACCTATCAACGCCCAACGGCTATAATCTTGTCAACGTTTGCCTATAGCCATGTCAGCGTCTAATTTGGTCACAACAACGCTTGGAAAATTCTTGTCAGCGTCCAAAAATAAAAATGTTTTAAAAATGAAAAATGACCTTAACAAGTAATTTATCCTAGAGAAGATAACCAAAAGCTGATAATTATTATAGGGCGGCAAGCACTGTCCAGTTATGCACACTTGCATAAGCAAGATAGACATAACAGTCCTCTAGTGTCCCTTGCTAACCAAAACTCTTAACAACCAAGTTACCTTATAAAATCCTTGTTACTCCCAGGTAAATCCCATAACAAAATCATTCCCAAGTCTCCCAACAGACCACAACCAATTCTAGGCCAAAAATGTCTTGGCAGCATGCATAGTATATCAACTTTGCATGCTACAGTGCCTCATGATTTAGTAGAAACTAACTCATACTCACCTGTGGACACAATCTAGAATTGTGATAAGAGTATCATATGGATACCCAAACATCCTAAAGGTTCCTAAAACCTCCCCTTAAACTATGATATAAAAGTTTGCTAAAATCATGCATGAACATAAAAAATTTATGTCAAGATAGGAATGAAACATTCCAACCATCATCAATAAATAAAAACTTGTCCAAATTCTTCTCCATTGATCCATAAGCAACTCTGTATCCAATGGTATACTGCTAACACCATCTGCACATTTAGATTGAAAACCACAAAACTAACATTGTTGCTGACAACGCCCCGATAACACATGACGACGTTAAGGGAAGCTTTGTCAGCGTTAGACAATTATATTGCTGACAACGTTGCAAAAACACTTATCAGCGTTCAAGCAACCTTTGTCAGTGTTAGAAAAATATAGTGGAAAATCTAAATCATCAATAAGACCAATAACAATGCATCATCCTATACATACTTTTACAAAAAGACTCCAAAACACATAATATATGAGATTGACCATTCCAATACTTGTTACCAAGTATTGAAATCTCCCAGCATCAAAAGGTTTAGTTAATAAATCTGACACGTTTTCCTCAGTGTCAACCCTATCTGGTTGTATTAAACCTTTCTCAAAGCAATCTCTTATAAAATGGTGTCTAATTTCTATTACATGATTCTTAATGATGCATAAAGTGCTGTTATTGTCAACAAATATCTTGGTATGCATGAAATTATATCCATAGTCCAACAGCTGGTTCTGAATCTACAAAACTTGGCCACAACATGCAGCTGCAGCCACATACTCTGCTTCAGTTGTAGAATTAGCCACCACTGTTTGTTTCTTGCATTGCCAAGATATCAACCTGCTCCCAAGAAACTGACATCCACCAGTTGTGGATTTCCTATCAAATTTATCACCTCCATAATCACTATCTGAATAAGCAATCAGCTCCAATGGTGAATCCTTTGGGTACCACAAACCAAGACCATGATAGCATCTTAGGTACCTAAAGATCCTCTTCACAACATAAAGGTGACATTCTTTGGGAGTCACTTGATGGCGTGCACAAGCACACACAACAAACATGATGTCAGGTCTGGAGGCAGTAAGATACATCAAGGATCCAATCATGGATCTATAGTGCCTGACATCAACATCTTTCCCATCTACAATCTTTCCCCAAGGGTGTTCTCTATCCATAGGAGTAGTAGCCCTCTTTTCATGTGGAGAAAAGCCAAACTTCTTCAAGATTTCAGCCACATATTTGTCCTGGGAGATGAAGATACCATCTTCTTTCTGCTGAACCTATAAACCAAGAAAGAAGTTCATCTCCCCCATAGCACTCATCTTGAATTTGTCTGTCATAAGCTTGGAGAAATCCTCACTCATCTTTGGATCAGTAGATCCAAAAATGATATCATCAACATAGACCTGCACAAGCAACACATCCTTTCCCTTCTTCTTTGTAAATAGTGTCTGATCTATGGTGCCCCTCTTGAATCCATTGTCTACCAAATAGATAGACAGAGTACCATACCATGCTCTAGGGGCTTGATGAAGGCCATACATAGCCTTTTTGACTCTATACACTTTATCTGGATGCTCTGGATCCTCAAAACCAGGAGGTTGCATTACATATACTTCCTCAACAATGGTGCCATAGAGAAAGGCACTCTTGACATCCATTTGATAGACCGTGAAGCCCATGCAGGAGGCATAGGCTAGAAAAATCCTAATAGCTTCAATCCTTGCAACTGGTGCAAAGACCTCCTCATAGTCTATCCCCTCCTCTTGTGTATAACCTTGAGCCACTAACCTTGCCTTGTTTCTGACCACAATGCCTCTTTCATCTCTTTTGTTCCTTAGAACCCATCTTGTCCCTATAGGTCTGACATATCTAGGACAATCAACCAGCTCCCAAACATCCTGAATTGCAAATTGGTGAAGCTCATCCTGCATTGCTTCCACCCAACTTGGTTCTTTGAGAGCATCAAATATTTTCTTGGGTTCTTCTTGTGACAGAAAACATGCAAACAAACATGCTTGCACAAGAGGGGTATCAACCTTCTTGTGTATATTGGCAATAAACCCACCAAGACCTTGACGAGATCTTCTAGTCTGAACTGGAGTCATAACATCACCAATGATCTAGGAAGGGGGGTGATTCTTCATTGTAGAAGTGAGAACTCCTCATTCAAAAAGTCTGGTGTCCTCAACCTCATGCTCCAAGTTGCCAATATCTTCTTCATCAGACTCTCTTAAATCAACATAAGGATGACCTTCTTCATATGTATTGGAAGGTTCACCTTGTTCAAAAGTGGAAGAGAAAAGATGTGCAAAGGTGTTGTCAACGTCTGAACCTTGTTTGTCAGCGCTTGGGCTAACAACGCTTGAACTGTTGTTGTCAACGTCTGAGCCATCAACGTCTGAATTGGTCTTGTCAGCGCTAGATTTGCCTTTGTCAGCGCCTGAAGGACCATGCATGTTTGTATCTGGTGGTACTTGGAAACCACCATTATCTTGTCCAGCAGCAGCAGCAGCAGCAAAAGCATCTGTCCAAATAGGAATGGTAACATATTCTAGGATAGGAGATGTCTTTTCTGCTTGTGATCCAACCCTTTTATGAACCTGTGTACTTGAAACATCAACAACTTGTTCTTCCACAATATTTGAAGTTACCTTCACAATGTCTGGATTAGTGACAGGCATATAGTTTAAAGTTCTAGATAAGGGTTCCAAGTCAAACAACCAATTAGGACCACTTTCAGGATCACTAGGCTTATTCTCTAAAAACCTAACATGTACTCTTTCAAGTATACGTTTTTCTTCCTTAAGATAAACCCTATATCCTTTGCTCTGCACTGAATACCCCATGAAGTAACCCTCATCACCTTTTGCACTAAATTTCCCTAAGGCATCACTAGTGTCTAACACTACTACATGACAACCAAAAGGTCTGAGAAAACCAATATTAGGTTTTCTACCCCAAAGTAACTCATAAGGTGTTTTGTTCTGAATTTTGTTAACCAATGCTCTATTTTGCACATAGCAAGCTGTATTAACAGCCTCAACCCAAAAGGCTATTGGAAAGTGAGCATCAGCCAACATTGTTCTGGCTACTTCAATTAGGGTTCTATTTTTCCTCTCAGCAACCCCATTTTGTTGTGGGGTTCTAGAAATGCTAAATTGCCTAGTAATTCCTTTCCTGGCACAGAAATCATCTAGCTTCTTATTCCTAAATTCTCCACCATTATCACTCCTAAGCATTTTAACCTCATTGCCAGACCTCTTCTCAATCTGAGTGATAAAATCAATTAGAATATCAGTTGTGTCACTCTTCATAGCAAGAAAGAATGTCCAAGTAAACCTAGAAAAGTCATCTGTGATAACAAAACAATATGACTTACCATTCAAACTTTCTATATTGGTTGGACCAAAGAGGTCCATGTGTAGCATATGAAGAGGTCTAGAACTAGTGTGCCCCTGTTTGGACTTGAATGAGACCTTGTGCTGCTTGCCTTTAAGACATGCAACACAAGAGTGGTCATTGTGGAAGGCCTTCTCAGGCAAACCATCAACTAAACCAAGTCTCACAAGTCTATTTATATTTTTAAAATTTATGTGCCCTAGTCTCCTGTGCCACAAATTACTCTCATCTACTGAGGCCTTAGCATAAAAACAAGACATATTATTATTCATTTTAATCCCATTCAAATTAACATTATATATGTCCTTATGCCTAGGTGTTCTATACTCAATATATTTCTCATCAGGGATCTTAAAATCCTTGCTTAACACCAAACACTCAGTATCAGTAAAAAGAACTTTATTTTTGTTATCACAAACTTGTGATACACTAAACAGGTTGTAATCAAGTTCTTTTACCAGGAAGACGTTCTCAAAACGCAGATTCTTGGTGAGAAGGGTTCCTTTGCCTGTGATAGTACCATATCCACCTCCAAAGTATACCTTATCACCATCTTTAATAGGAGTGAAGTTCGTCAGATAGTCTTCCTTCCCTGTCATGTGCCTTGAGCATCCACTATCCCAATATCCATAATCATTGACCTGTCTTTGAATGCCCTGCACATAAAGAAAACAAATTAGTTTTCTTTGGGAACCCAAGTCTTAAAAGACTTGGATTCATCTGGTTGTTCAATAAGAACAGACTTAGTTCTCACAACAACCCCATTCTCATCCTTCTTAGGATGAAATACCCAGTTAACCCCAATAGGTTTTGTAATGACCTTTGAAATGTAATTAAATCTATTGCAGGTCATTGAAATCCCATTATCATTAGGGTTTTGATCTTTCTTGGGTCTCCATGTTAAGCTTGAAGAAGCTTTAGACCCCTTACCTTGTGGTTGCAAATATTTAGGTCTAGTCACGTTTCTGTCAGCGTTAGAATTTGTCCTGTCAACGCTAAAATTACCCTTGTCAGCGTTGAACCTAGGGTTTGCTACAGAAACCTATTGCCTATTTGACCAGGTGTTTGTCTTTTGAAATGGTCTTTGTCCATGAGTGTTAGACCCTCTAGTAAAGAATGGGGCAGGTCTAATCACTTGTGGACTATGCTGCACACAAGGTTTGGGTCTGACAACGTTTGACTTTCTAACAACGTTGACTTTGTTCCTGTCAGCGCTAAAATTGTTCCTGTCAACGCTGTATTTGGGAGTGTTGACACATTTGTAAGCCAAATGTGAAAAGCTACCACAAGTGTAACAGGCTTTCTTAGACACAACCTTAGGTCTAGAAGAGAAGAAACCTGTTCCATGATTGCTAACTTGGCTCTTGGGTGACCTAGTATTCCTATACATCTCTGCATATTTAATGGTAGGTCTTCTAACAGTGTTTGAGCCTAGGTCAACAGCTTTACCAGTGATTGGGTTAGTAACCTTAATGGGTGGTGACTCATTAGGACTTTCACATAGCAAGCCACCCTTGACAAATAAAGTAGGGTTAGCCTTCTTCCACTCATTCAGGTCAGTCAGTTTTTGTTGATACTCTTCAACTGGAGTGACAACTCTTGGTGGAGGAATGAATTCCTCCTCTTGGAGCTCTGGCAAACCAGTCCAAGATAAGTCCCTTTGTTGGACACCATAGAAGTCACCAGCTGGTGGTGGAACCATAGAGTAATCATTCATCACAATCCCAGTCATGTCCTTAGGATCCCTTTGTTTACCCACACAGTCTCCTAGGGTTTGGGTGGCTCTATCAAATCTTTGAATTTTAAGGCCAACATTATCTTTATTCTTAATGGCCTCATCTAACTTAGCCTGTAATTCACCATTACACCTTTCCATGATGTTTCTAATATCCATGCTAGCATCCAACTCATGTTTTAAGATATTGATTTTATCTTTTAAGTCAAATTCCATTTTCTTATATTCAGAAACGGTTTTCTCAGTTTCAGTAAGAGCTAGTTGGTAATTAGACAGTTTACATCTTTCAGTGCTCATATCATCTAATAATCTTAACACCTCTTTGTTAAGTCTTTCAGTATTTAATCTACAGCCTTTGCTACAAAAAGCTTCATCATATACCTCATTATCAGATGAAGAGGAGGAGTGTGCCATGAGAGCATATTCAACATGCTCTTCTTCTTCAATATCAGCAACCAAGGCTTTGTCCTCTTCAACATTCTTAGCCAGATAGCTCCAATCCCATCCCATACCATCAATTCCTTGAACTGCAACCATGGCCTTGGAATCCTGAGCTTTAACAACCTGACTTGAGGGTTTACCAGCATCAGATCTTCTAGGAGATCTGCATTCCCTCATGAAGTGCCCCATACGATGGCAGTTGTAGCATTCAACTTTGGATTTGTCAAATCCAGCTGTGTCTTTAGCATTGAAGGTCATTTTCTTCTTAAACCTTCTGTTCCACCTGTTTGCTCTTATACTAGCAAGAGCCATGTTCCACTTGATGTCCATCTCTTCCAAGTGCTCATCACTTATCTGCTCAAGGTCCTCATATGTAATCACTGAACCATTGGGCAAAGAAGCAATGTAAGCACAAATAGTATCCAAATCTAAACCAGCATGTTTAACTCTTTGGGAGTCATTCTTGTATGTGTCAGCGTCTGAATAGGAGACGTTGACAGAACTTGTTCCAGCGCTGACATATGATAATCCAGTAACTGGATGCATGTAAGAGTCCTTCTAATTGAATTGACCTTCACTTTGAGAGAAGAAGGTCATGTTGCTGTTGGTAGATTTGCTTCCATGTTCTAAAAGAGTTTCATCTTCCAACAGCCTTAGTTTGTTGTAGATGTCATCAAACGAGGAGCTCTTGTAAGTATTGTTGGCAAGAATAGATCTTGCCTCAATCTTCCATGCCTCACCAAGACTTTTAAGAAAGGTAGCATTAATGTCAACATCACCAACTTGTGTCCTCATGAAGGACAACTTTCTTGTAATGTCAAGCAATCTGCTTCTCACACTACTCAGTTTCTCATTGGGTTGAGCTTTGAAGACAGCATAATCATGCATGAGTTGCTTTTTCTTTTCTTCCTTAGTGTCTGCATTGCCACCATGTGCAACTTCAAGAGCTTCCCAAAGGTCTTTAGCAGATTCATAACTTCTGTCTTTATGCTGATTCTCTTGTCCCAAAGAGAGCTTCAGAATATTTAGGGTTTTCATGTCAACCCTTCTCTTTGCTATGTCTTCAGCAGACACAGCTCT
This sequence comes from Glebionis coronaria, assembly GCA_025667525.1. NCBI lineage: Eukaryota > Viridiplantae > Streptophyta > Magnoliopsida > Asterales > Asteraceae > Glebionis > Glebionis coronaria. Next base: position 28,911,654 of record CM046875.1, on the reverse strand, counting down.
ACCATCATCAGGTTTTTCCCTCTTGTCAGCTTCTGAACATCCAACAACAGCTGTTCTTGCAGAAATGGCATTAAGAATCTTTTGAGCCTTATTGAATGTGTTTCCGTATTTAATAACCTCCCAGAGTGTGTAGTCATAGATCCCCAGATATTGTTCAAAGTTGAACTTCCATTGATCAAAGTTGGTTGCATCAAGCATAGGAATCTTGATGTTTGGTAAAGGTGAGGAGGAAGAGTTGGTGATTTCTGGAGTTGACATGATGTTGTTAGGGTTTTTGAGAAAATTAGGGTTTTGGTGATTTCTAGGGTTCTTGTGTTCTTTAAGATCAAAAGTTTCTCAACAAGCTCTGATACCACTTGTTGATCCCAAACTTAGATCGATTAGCTTTGTGTATACGAGATTAGATCAAGTAATACACGTAGAGAAACCTTTGTATATGCTTATGAATCTAAGTGTTATGCGGAATTTAACACTTAAACAAGAACACACAATGATGTAAACAAACTTTCACTTTGATTATCAATATCAAACTTGCTTACAATGAAAGTAGTTTACGAATGAAAACTTATATGAAAAACTTATTATGAAACATTAACCTAAAGGTCTTCTTTTATAGACATAAGAAGCCTTGTACAATAATCTACGTATCAGCTATTCCAGGTAAAGATAAATATAGAAAATACAATGTTGTTCATATCTTTACTAGAACTATTCTAGAATACAATAAGCGCGTAGAGTATATCTTCCTATCAGTGCTTGTCTTCAATGTGTCAACGCTTGACTTTATCTTGTCAACGCTTGAGCTATCAGCGCTTGTTTTGTTCTTGTCAACGCTTGTATTACTCTTGTCAGCGCCCAAGTGATCTGGCCTTAATTTATACCCAACAGTTGGCATGCTACCGATTCGAAGGTGATGTGTTAAATTGGTGGTTAGCACTGAAGCAGTCCGACGGAGGTGATAATTGGGTGGCTGGTTTGACATGGGCTCAGTTCAGAGATAGGGTGATGGAGCAGTTCTTTCCCAAGGCTGAGCAAGACAAGCTGAAAAGGGAGTACCATGGGATCCGACAGAGAGCTGGGGAGAATAGCAACGAGTTCATGCAGCGCTTTCTTCGCTTAGCTGGTTTCCTTGGTGCAGCGGCAGGTACTCCTGAAGAGCAGGCACACCACTTTAGGTGGGCTCTTTGCACATCGGTCGCAAACAACTTGGTGCGTGCTACGTTAAACACGGTAGCACAAGTGGCCGATGCAGCACGTAATCTGGAGATGTTGCAGGATAGAGATGAGTTCGGGGAAGCAGAAAGACCCGAAAAGAGGTAAACATTCGTATTCAAGCGGTGACCAATCCGTATTCTTTCAGTATATGTCAATATTTCATCCGTTTAAATTGTATCTTCCAGGCAGAAGACTGGGGACCGGTCTCAGCCGGCTACTCAGCAGCAGTCTAATCAGCCCAAGGGAACGGTCAGACTAACGACCGTTCTGCTATGAATAGGCGTGGCGGTAATGATAATTACCGTAACAACGTTGGACACTTTAATAGCAGCAGGTCCTTATATTTACGCATTTCCTTATGATTACATGTTATAACTCTTAATTCTGACACATTAGAAAATCTTCTACCAGGAACCATGGAAACGGTAGGGACCAAAACCAGAGAGGTTCACAGCCTAGCCGTCCAGCTATCACTGGTATTCAATCTTACGATTATCCGCATTGTCCTTTGTACCCTATTTTCATGTCTCATGTATAAGTGTTTTTATCAGGTTCTCAGCCAGTCAGGACACCTGCTGGAGGATATACTCATCCTCTTTGCTCTACTTCCCACCGTAGGCACCCAGGTCCATGTCGTCGTGACAACGATGCATGCTACAAGTGTGGTCTTCCAGGACATCGCATGAAGGATTTCCGCAAGGGCGAGATGGAGGGTACATCGGGACATGCTGATACCAAGCCGCCTCCTACCACTGGGCGTGTTTACATGACATCTCGCGATCAGGCCAACAAGTCTACAGGTACCATCACTGGAATCTTGTATATGTATGGTCAAGCTGCATGTGTTCTATTCGATACGGGTGCTACTCACTCGGTCATTTCTACTGCTTATGCCAAGAATGTTAGGATACTCCTATGCCATTAGAGAATATACTGAGTATTTCCACGCCATAATCACGCGTGACATTCCATTTATCAAAATGGGGTGTTACAATTATGGTATCAAAGGCGTGGAAATACTGAGTCTTCCTCTAGAGTTTGACGATAAGGTTCGTCCTGTTGACGCACTTCCGCTGGACATGAATGACTTTGACATGATTTTGGGCATGGATTGGCTATCCAAGCATCATGCTACCATAGACTGCCATTCATATCGAGTCATCTTCGGTGATGTTAATGCGCCAGAGTACATTCACAACGGGTTCGTACCCGTCAGGTCTGTACAAATCATATCAACCCTACAAGCATGTGCATTATTGTCACATGGGTGCGAGGGTTATCTAGCTACTGTCCATGACATGGATGCTGAATCCCCATCAATTCAGGATCAGCCGATAGTGTCAGAATTACAAGATGTATTTCCAGAAGAACTTCCGGGCATACCACCTGCACGTGAAGTGGTATTTAATATCGAGCTCATCCCAGGAGCTGAGCCGATTTCCAAGGCTCCTTATCGCATAGCTCCCATAGAGTTAAAGGAGCTGAAGGATAAACTGTAAGAACTTCTAGAACGAGGTTTCATTCGACCGAGCGCATCTCCATGGGGCGCACATGTCTTATTCGTTAAGAAGAAGGATGGCAGTATGCGTCTTTTCATAGATTATCGCGAGCTCAACAAGATTACCATCAGGAATAGGTATCCACTCCCATGTATAGACGATCTGTTTGACCAACTCCAAGGGGCCAAACACTTCTCCAAGATTGATCTCAAGTCAGGCTATCATCAGCTACGGGAAGGAGCAAGACATCGCCAAGACTGCTTTTCGTACCCGCTATGGCCACTACGAATTCGTAGTCATGCCATTTGGCCTTACCAATGATCCAACATTGTTCATGGATCTAATGAACAGAATCTTCCATGAATTTTTGGATAAGTTCGTCATTGTCTTCATCGATGACATCCTGATTTTCTCTGAGTCCAAGGAGGAACACGAAGACCATCTTCGTACAGTACTACAGATTCTTCGCCAGAAGCAGTTGTATGCTAAATTCTCCAAGTGTGAGTTCTGCTAAGACAAGGTGGCATTCTTAGGTCACATTGTATCAGCAGAAGGAATCACTATGGATCCAGCGAAGGTTGAGGCTATTACTAAGTGGCCAAGGCCGACATCAGCGACTGAAGTCCGCAGTTTCCTAGGCTTAGCTGGCTATTACCGTAGGTTCGTGGAGAACTTTTCCCGCCTAGCACTACCATTGACCAAACTGATGCGGAAAGGGGAGAAATTCGTCTAGACTGAAGAACGAGATAAGAGCTTTGAAGACCTGAAGCAGAAGTTAGTATCTGCACCTATTCTTACTCTCCCATCTGGTACGGGTGGATTTCAAATCTATAGTGATGCATCGAGGAAGGGACTTGGGTGTGTTCTCATGCAACATGGGAAAGTGATCGCGTACGCCTCACGATAGCTTAAGCCTTATGAGGAAAATTACCCTACGCATGACTTGGAACTTGCTGCAGTTGTGTTTGCATTGAAGATATGGAGGCACTATTTGTATGGAGAATCATGTGATATTTTCACGGACCACAAGAGCTTGAAGTATATCTTCACTCAACGTGAATTGAACATGAGACAGAGGAGATGGTTAGAGCTGTTGAAGGATTATGACATTAATCGGCAGTATCATCCCGGCAAGGCGAATGTAGTGGCAGATGCACTTAGCAGAAAGTCGAGAATGATCAATGGAATTGAGATAAAAGAGGAAATCATAAGAGACTTGGAGCGACTAGACATGGAGATCATGGTACGAGGGCAACACGGTTACTGGGCTAATCTTAGAGTAGAAACCGAGTTACTCTCTAAGATAAAAGAAGCTCAGAAAGATGATGGAGAAATCTGGGCGATAATTCAGAATTTGGAGAAGCAGACAGAATTCAGAGTAGATGCAGATGGTATCTTATGGCAGGGCATGAGACTTTGTGTTCCTGATGATCAAGAACTCCGGGAAGCATTGTTAGCTGAGGCTCATAGCTCCCAATTCTCTATCCATCCTAGTTCGACCAAAATGTACCATGACATCAAGCAGCACTTTTGGTCGAGTGGTATGAAACAGGATGTTGCTACTTACGTCTCCAAATGTCTTACCTGCCAGCAGGTTAAGATCGAGCATCAGCGATCTGGCGGTCTTCTTCAACAGTTAGATATTCCATAGTGGAAGTGGGACAAAATCACCATGGATTTTGTTACTGGTCTTCCGCCAACCAAGAGGAAGCACGATGCAATTTGGGTTATCGTAGATCGACTTACCAAATCAGCTCATTTCTTACCGATCCGCAAGGAAGATTCGGTCAGTAAACTCGCCGATACTTACAGAAGGGAGATCATGAGACTTCACGGTACTCCATCCAGCATCGTCTCAGACAAAGATCCTCGTTTCACTTCGTGATTTTGGCAAAGTTTGCAGAAAGCTTGGCGTACAAAACTTAAGCTTAGCACGGCTTTTCATCCTCAAACAGACGGGCAGTCAGAGCGAACGATTCAGACATTGGAAGACATGTTGAGGTCATGTGCGTTGGAATGGATGGGTGATTGGGACGATTATATCTGTTTGGTAGAGTTTGCATACAACAACAGTTGGCACGCAAGTATCAAGTGTGCTCTTTTCGAGATGTTGTATGGCAGAAAGTGTCGCGCCCCAATCTGCTGGGATCAGGTTAGTGAGTGAACACTAGAAGGACCAGAAATTATAGAGCTGACTAATGAGAAGGTCACAGAAGCTGCAAGAAGCACGGTCACGTCAGAAGAGTTACACAGACAAGCATTGTAGGGACGTACATTTTAACGTAGGAGATCATGTTTTCCTTAAGGTTTCACCGGCACATGGTGTTAGACGTTTTGGAATTAAAGGGAAGCTCAGTCCTCGATTTATCGGACCGTTTGATGTCATTGAACGGGTCGGTGAAGTATCTTACTGTTTAGCCTCCACAGCTTTCTCATGTACACAATGTTTTCCATGTGTCCTTACTCAGAGGGTACCAGTATCATCCCCTTCACATGGTTCAGTATCCACTAGAACAGATTCGTGAAGATCTCACTTTCATAGAAGAACCCGAACGAGTTCTTGACAGACAAGAACGAGTCATGAGAAGGAAGACGATTCCATTCGTCAAAATCCTATGGAGGGATCATACCGAGCGGGAAGCCACTTGGGAAACAGAGGAGTCTATCCGGGCTTCTTACCCTCATTTCATATTTTGAATTCGGGTATGTTCTTCTTTTCCAGTTTACTTTATCTATAATTCGGGGACGAATTATTCTTTTTAGGGGGGAAGAGTTGTAAAACCCGCATGATTTAACCATGAATAGTACCCTTAAGATCGTACGTACATGATTATAACTTTCCTTTTATAGCACGTTTACGTTTCATGAAGAAGAATTACAAGTATTACGTACATGTTATAACACGATAAGTAGTTATTACGTATGAACACACGATAATTATTTCAATAATAATTATAATCACGAACATACAAACATGAAATCATGAACGTAAATTAATCACGAGCTAATATTACGTATGTATGTATATTTATTATGATCACGAATAAATATATTAAGTTACGAACGATAACTAATTAAAACACGTAAAACACGAACACGAGAACACACTTATATTTTAGACACGGAAAATGTTCGGGTTACCCCTTTATGGGCCCCATACCCGCGGCTACACCAAGACAAAAGGGCCAAGCCCATAATTTTTACTAAACATGAAAATTAAGGAAAAGGTATTTTCATTTAACAAGATTTAGAAAATAACTAAAAACCCTAAAAATCCCTTTTCTTCTTCCTCTCTTGGCCGCCGGGTTTAGCATCACCACAAGGGTGATTCGGGTTGATTTTGGTTGTTGATTTATTACAAGGAATCGTGTGTGTTCATCCTTCTTGATTTCATGTAATCGGTATAACCTTTAACCTTTTCTTTTTATGTTTTGATTTATATAATCATATAAAATCATGATGTTTTTAATAAACTAATTAAAAACAAGTAATTAAACATGTTCTAATCATGGGGTTTAAATCTAATCAAGGGTTTAAGGGTGTTTGTTGTTTAGCCGACACCTAACCAAGCCCCAAGGGGGTCTCGGCTTGGGTTTACTCGCACCATCGAGACCACATGGTCTCGGATTGGTGGTGGTTTGGGTGGTCTCGGGTCACGGTAGCAGCAAGAAAGGGAAAACCCCGACCTAGGTCGGGGTATGGTGATGTTTACGGGTCCGGTTCATGGGTTTTAAACACGGGTCCAGTTCACATGTTAGAATTAAAACACGGTCCGGTTCATGAGTTATTTTTCAAGGTTTAATATTTTTTTACAAGTTATATTATTTTTACAAGACTTAAATTAAATTAATTAAAAGCATGAATATGATTAATTTAATTTACATGACTTAGGTTATTAATTTTATTATTAATACATGAATTTTAACCTAAGTATTTATTTTTAATTAGACTATATAATTAATTAATTATTAAAACCATGACTTATAATTAATTAATTTACATGACTTAGGTTATATTATTAATAGATAATAATACAAGTTTTAACCTAAGTATTTAGTTTACCTTTATTTAATTAAATCATGTTATATCTAATTAAATACTTAAAATCTATAGTTTATTTAATTTACATGAAATAATTAATAAACTATACTATAAAATCACATGACTTAGAATATTAATCAGAAAACACTTAAGCTTATATAATTAGCTTAATTATCCAGCTTATATCTAATTATGGAAACTTTCTATTTTTAGAAACTTATTTATTTAAGGCAGCTAATCTATTTATGGAAACTTTCTATTTTTAGAAACTTTCTATTTTAAGCTTATTCTATTTTTGGAAACATTTCTATTTTTGGAAACTTTCTATTTTTGGAAACTTTCTATTTTTGGTAACTTCCTATTTTTGGAAACTTTCTATTTTAGGAAACCTGCTATTTTTAGAAAGTTAGTTATTATTACACAACAAGTATAATAATACATGAAATACAAGTAGTACTTAATCATAATAGACAGAATATAGGATAAACACAGTATAAAGCTTAAATCAGTAAAACATGACATGAACATATAAGACAAGCTAAGACATGAGATAAAACCAGTTACGTACTCAGTAATCAGATACTTATACACGTATGTATTTATGTAGCATTAGTGATACCGAGGTAGGACTCTCTTCCGTTCGTCTTCTTCGTTCACTAGACATAAGGTACGGATTCTCCGTCCTTTCAGTATGGACATTCTTTCCTTATTAGGATTCCCCGTTTGTAGCCAACTGTTTTCCCCAGTATATGTTTTATATGTTTATGAATTGCTTATGTTTAATTAAAATACCTAAAGACATATACATGCATGACCAGTTTCACCTATTTATGGAGGTTCTATAACCATAACACTGGAGGCAACAATGTTATGACTTCACCACGGTGGAGTGATAGCTCGTGGCGTCCCTTTCAGCTTTTGGCCATTTATTATAATCAGCTGGGACGTAGGGTGCATCTTAGTTACATGTTTTCAGCAGATTATTCAGTGTGAATGTGGTGTGTGCCTGGCATTCTTCACAAGGAGCTGATCCCTCTTACCTAAAATCAATATATTAAATTAGAGGCAGCCCCTCTAATTTGCATGACGAGGTCACCCCTCCAAGTGTTCATGCACGTTGATATTTCATGACCTATATTGGCTAATGGTAAAATATGTTAAACAGTTTTTACAAGATAAACATAAGGCTTTTCAAACTATAAAACCAGTTTTTACTAAGATATAACCAGGTTATCCAGGACTTAGTTTCTTCCGCTATTTCATGCTTATATGCTTATATTATTCATGCTTTACTTTTACATCCGTGCACTGAGCGTATTGCTCAGCCGTTTTCTTTTTCATGTTCCCAAAACGGCAGGTACTTAGGGACGCTCGTAGACTTTAAGCGTACGTGCATATGGACTGGAAGCTTTCTAGCCTTCTTTACTTTATGCATTTCTTTATACTTTGATACTCATTTCCATGGACATTGTTTAGTCCATTCATTTACAGTACTTATGTTTATGTGTGATGAGTTCTACTTTTGGACTACCGATGTTTGATTCCGGTATTTCCTTTATGGTCATGTAATGTTTAGATATTTATCCTTGTATGCTTTGATGACACGCCATAATCACGCGTGACATTTCTATTTATCAAAATGGGGTGTTACACCTGCACCCAGGTAAATTTCGGAGCTTCATTCATGTTAGCCTAGAAATCTCACTTTCTGCACCCCCACCGCCTTCGCGCGCGTGGGCGTGGGAGTAAAAACCCCACAAATGAATAATGAAGGTAGAAACTAAGATTTCCTTATAAACATGTTTTCACATCATGTTTTAAGCGATGTGGGACAATTCCTTTTTCTCCAATTCTGTGTTTCACGTGCCTCACTTTGAGACACGATATCTCATTCATATTAACTTCATTTTGGACATAGTCTAGCTCACTGTGAAGCTCTCTTCGAGGAGAACTCATACCTACTAAATACTACGAATATATATGAAATATACATATATAAATTATGTCCAAAGTATTACAAAAAACCTATTTTGTTAAACATTTTCCAACAATCCCCCACATGAATGAGAATCGGTAAAAAACACACGAAAGTTTCGATAAAATTTCTGCGGTTAAGTCGTGCATAGGATAGGTAGGTGTAACCCATTGAACCTTACCTTTTGAGATGCACTTAGTCTCCTAGATATGAGTAGACGCGATGTCCTTGAACTTAGCCTCTGTTTACGTAGACGACAATACACACTCACACAAGACTTTTCCTGACCTTGTCAAGTCCTCATAGTCGTGCTCGTTATGGTCATGAACACTCTCTTGGTTCTCCAAGAGCTCTTAGAAATTGCACCCCCACAATTTCCTTCGAAGCAACCACACTTATCTCTCACATAGGTGATTTCATCTTGAATCATTATAAACATATGTTTTATGATTTCATCTTGAATCATTATGCTTTATGATTTTATCTTGAATCATTAAGCCATATGTTTAACCTCTCAACAAGTCACATTATCTAGGAATGGACTAGGAAAGTTATTGTATTAAGTAAATACCCCACATTGACGTGAGTTCCCCCACATTTCTATGATTAGGTTGTCATATTGAACCCAGATCTTGGGATCGCCAATCAACCGGGTTAGGTTTTCCTTAATAGAAACTCATTCCTTTAAGGGCTTTAGTCCCATTCCTTTAGAAGACTTACTAACTAACTCTCTTCTTAAGCCTTTCGTAAGCGGATCCGCGATGTTATCCTTTGACTTCACATAGTCAATTGAGATAACTCATGTTGAGAGTAGTTGTCGTACCGAATTATGTCGGGTTGCCGAGTTTACCGCCGTCTCGTGAAGTGGAGTTTCGTATCGATCTAATGCCGGAAGCTGCACCTGTTGCTCGTACGCCTTATCGTTTGGCACCATCAGAGTTGAATGAGTTATCCGATCAATTGCGAGAATTGATGGATAATGGATATATCAGACCGAGTTTGTCGCTGTGGGGAGCGCCGGTATTGTTTGTCAAGAAGAAGGATGGATCGTTCTGGATGTGTATCGACTATCGTGAGCTTAACAATTTAACTATCAAGAATCGGTATCCACTGACGAGGATTGATGACTTATTTAACCAATTGCAAGGATCTAGTGTACACTCGAAGATCGCTTTGAGGTCTGGTTATCATCAACTGAGAGTTAAGGAAGAAGATATTCCTATAACTGCTTTTCGTACTCGATGTGGGCACTTTGAGTTTCATGTGATGCCTTTTGGATTGATGAATGTGCCTGCCGTATTCATGGACTTGATGAATCGTGTGTGCAAGCCGTATTAGGATGAGTTTTTCATTTTGTCTACGATATTCTCAGTTATTCCGAGGCAAGGAGGAGCATGAGAAGCATTTGGGAACAATTCTGGAATTGCTGAAGAAAGAGAAGTTGTATGCAAAGTTCTCTAAGTGTGAGTTTTGGTTGGAGTTAGTGCAATTTCTAAGGCGTGTGATTGACAACAAATGTGTTCGTGTAGATCCTGCCAAGATTGAAGCGATTAAGGACTAGTCGATACCGACAACACTAACAAAAGTTTGACGATTTCTTGGTTTCGCTGGGTATTATTGGAGATTCATCGAAGGGTTTTCTTTGATCGCTAAACCGTTGACCAAGTTGTCTGAGAGGAACCGGATGTGTGTTATCCACTCATATGTCTAAATTTGTAAGTTTCGAGATCTGATGAGGAAACCGTGTTCCAAACGTTTAAGGATTGGCTGTATACTGCGTCGATTTTGTCGTTGCCAGAAGAATCTGAAGATTTTATAGTTTATTGTGATGCGTCTCATAAGGTTTTTGGAGTTGTGGTGTTTGCTTTGAAGTTATGGAGACACTACTTGTATGGAAACAAGTGTGTGGTGTTCGCCGATCATAAGAGTTTGTAGCATGTTCTGGATTAGAAGGAGTTGAACATGCGACAGAGAGATGTGAGTGATATTGGCTGTGAGTGATTATGACTGCGAGATTTGCTACCATTTGTGAGAACTCGTATTTTCCCAGTATTATTTTATTCTTTTATTCATACTTCTTGAATTTTCCAATATGTTACCTTTTCTTGTGTTCTTCATACGTAAATCCTGAGATCTCGAGAATTTTAATTAAATTATATTTTTAATTATTTTTCTGATCATCGAAAATACTTTATTCGGAATTATAAATTTTTTATCTTATTTTCCGTACTTGTTTAAATCAAAATTTTTGATTTAAAAGCACATGCGTGTGTTTTATTAAAAGTTTACCCGAATCGACGGAGCGAGAACCGATGGCTAAATATTTCAACTTTATGAAGTCAAAATATTATGTTTTATAATATATTTTGTTTACGTAATATAACTTGCACCGAGTCGAAACGATTAGCATTTTTAGAATTGAGTCGGGCTAGAACTAGTTGCATTTTATTTGGGCTTAAGTTATTAACATAGAATTGATAAGTGGGCCAAAAGCCCACTCCCTTCTATTCTTTTTTTGTCCTTCGATCACAAAACACACGACAAAAAATTTTTTACTACCAAAAAAACTTCATCTCCTTCCCTTTTGTCTCTCTAAACCGACGAACACCCCTATAAACCTTCAAATTTATCAATTTTTCTTGACCAGTATTTAATTAAACACATTAAAGTATTCCTTGATCTATCCTAATCAAAAAAACCCTTAAAAACACCACATGCATATGATTTTGGAAAAATCATAATTCTTGAAGATTAAAGATTTTTAGATTTTGATCATTCCAATAGGTTTGTATTGTGTTCTTTAGGGTTAGGCATTGATAATTTTGTATTTAAAACCCTAGTTGTGATCTTGGATCTTAATCATAATTTGTTTAAACCATGCATGTTAATGATTAATAGTTATTTGATAAATTTTGGTTAATGTGTTGAGGATTTTGATTGTTATAGGTAGGATTGAAGTTGTTTTGTGTAGTTTTTATAGTGTCAAAATTCGGACAGCAGGTTTATGAGCCCAAAACTCACATATTCTCCCACTGTAGGCTGTGTTTTTATAGATTAGATGGATTCATTTACCCTTTTACATGTTAGTAGCGAGTTGAATGGGCGATCAACTCCTCCGGATGAGTGAGTTATGGCCGATTTACGGTTGTGAACCCAATCTGACCCAACAGACTTGTATAGCTTTTTGCTCCAGGTCATGGACTATATATTCGAATTTTAAAGACCTAGTGAGTTAGTATACATTATAATCTAACGAACTCCGCTGACCTCGCGTCGATGGCTATCAACAAATGGTTTTTATGGCTAAAACAGTAAACCCGAGTTTGAAAACCTAAATTCTGATTTTGTAACCTTCAAAGAATGTAACTTTCCTGCTAAATGGTAGTAGTTATTTACTCATGGTTGGTATGGGCCGAAATTAGAGTCTTGATGCTTTCCAATGGTGGAAATCTCAGGCCCTTAAACCTTATAGGTTAACGGGTTATTTTGTCCCAAGTTTGACTAGTGCAGTTTGACCATTAAGTGCTTACGGGGTGGTTGTTAGTGTTTTGGACTTTTAAAAAGTTCCGTAAAGTCTTAGATCAAATGGTTGGACATTCTGGAAACCTCATGAGATACCCATTCCAGGGGTGAAAACCCCATAGTTTTTGGACTAATGGATTGGGAGCTACGCCCTTTACAAAACAACAATACCAGAAAATGTGACTTTACGCCTACAGTTAAGTAAATTGTTGGCGTTTTTAGGTGCAAATCACTTGAGTTACTTGATTTGAGACCTTATCATGTTATGAATTTTATACAGGTTCTGTGTCATAAAGTTCATGACCACTGTGACAACCGCGGTTTTGAGGTTCGTCACTTAGTTTTATTTTGTGCAAATTACGTGTCTTTACGTGTTTATGTGCTAATTGGTATGTATAGGTTGTGGTTTGGATATCGTTTCGGGTACGGGGTACCTTGTGAGTGAAACGATGTGTGATGATTTCATGTTCATGAGCTCACAATGTAGTGACTATGAAATGAGATGGTGTTGTTTAGTGGTTTTACGTATACGTATATGTATTATAGAAAATCGTATTTTTACGGTTTAGGGTTTTGCATTTAGGGGTCTCGGAAGAGGTATTTAGTCACGGGAATAATTTACGGGATGGTTTTAAATAATTTAGGACTTAGTTATATAGTTTATATTATATTCTAAGAGTTTTTATAAAACTGTATATTTTTACGTCTTTTACGGTGTACACGTAAATTTGACTAGTTTTGCGGTTTTGAGGTTTCAGAGGCTTTAGGAGCTGAAATAAATTAAGGGAATTTAAGTTAATAATAGTTAATAGTTAATTTACAGAAATATAATTGAAAAAGTCGGCCATAGGGTATTGGACTTGGTTTTGGGCCGAATTTTGCTTAAGGAATGGAAGGGGGCCCAGTTTGAGTACTATTAGGCCTCCTGGTTAGTTTTAATTACCCATACTAATCCCTTTAGCCCCAAAAACGATTTTTCCTTCTCCCAAACTTCATATCAGTCGTGATTAACAATGTTGGATCAAGAAAACCCAATTATTCAATTATGGTTTAAGGTATGCACTAAAACTATGCTTAATTAACGTTTAATTTACGTATGTAACCTAATATGATTGATTAGGGATTGACATTCATAATTTTTTATTAGGTTTTGTTAATAATCTGTAATTAATGATGTAAGTAATGGTTTTTTTATCATTGGAAATCGTTTTTAGGTTTTAATTAGGGTTTATGTATGATTAATTAGATTAATTATGAGAAAATCGTTTTTAAAAACTGGGCAGAATTTTAGGTCACTTGTTTTAATCATATCTAGAGTTATACACACTTTTGAGTTGCGATAAAAATACCCCTGGAAAGGTAATTGATTTGGCTTTCAAATGCAAGAAACGAGAACTAAAATTGAGGTCTGAATGTGGGTCAAAAACAAGTTACAACAGTCGGAGGTCAAAACAGTTTTAAAATCAGTCGGGTTTAAATTAATGTTTTAAGATGGTTAGGGTAATTAGGAGTATAATTGGACCTTCAAACTAACATGAGACTTATATTATATATTAAATAAAAGATCTGGAGGAGAGCTAAACAATTGGGTTAGGGTAAGACCCTCTGATCATAACAAACTTTTCACATGTTCAAAATCAGTAAATTCTGTATAGGTAATATATATATATATATATATATATATATATATATATATATATATATATATATATATATATATATATATATATATATATATATATATATATATATATATATATATATATATATATATATATATATATATATATATATATATATATATATATATATATATATATGGGCGAGATATTTGCAGACCCATTTTAGGTGTAGAACTCTACAGAACTATTTTGGACCAATAAGAAATTAGTATTATTAAATCTTTTTATTTAATTCAAAAGGATAAAATAGTAATACACATTTTCATTTTGTTTTTGAATTTTTATAATTAAAAAACGTTTTCTAAATTTCTTAATTTTGGAATTTCTATTTTTTTATTTTTATACTTCTTTAACATTGATGTTCTAAGAAAAATAAAGTGCATATATGTTTCCTTTTATATCGTAGATTTACATATGTTACTTGCTCATAATTGTTAATTGTATATATGGTTTTAATGTACATCTTTTGATCTTTAAATTTGATATAAAAAACATACATGTAACTTTTAAATTTATAACAAAATAAAAAATAAAATTATACACAAAAAAATAATACAACTTAATTATACATGTATCTTCTTAAAAATACATGCATATTTCATTGGAAAAACATGAGTACACTTTTTAATAAACATACATGCACTCTTTAAAAAACATAAATGCACTATTTAAAACATGGGTGCACTCCTCAAAAAACATGAGTGAACTCTTCCGAAAACATAGATGCACTCTTTCGGAAACATAGCTGCACGCTTCACTTTTTCATCAAATTTATTTGAACATGTGTATGCTCTTCCAAAACGTATGTGTACGTAACGCTTTCTCCTCAACTCATTAAAATATATGTACGAGTCTTCCAAAAACATGACCAACACCTGCATATACAAATAATTATAATTAATTTAATCTAAACAAATATGGATGACCATCTTTTCATTTCACATCAACCCAAAACATGTATGTACATGTCTTCCATTAATTTTCTTATTATCACAAAACACATAAAAGCTCTTCCATTAACGTAACAATATTTATAGTACTTATATCAAATCTTTACTACTATAAAGAAAAACAACAAATGCTTCCTAAAAAATCCTTCCTAAAGAAAGATAGTCCCCGCCCAACAACAAAACCATGCGTTTAGTAATAATTTATTAATCTACCATTTAATGATTATAATATTAATCCATTTAAAACACACCACTAAATGAATAGTTAATGTTCATATCAAAACATGTACAGTAATATTTAATTCTTGTACTCTAGATATTCTAATAAGGAAAAGATATCAAAATACGAGACATCACTAATTAATTATTTAAAATATTCACTCAATTAATTGTTATAAATTGGTAATAGCTTTAATCTCTAATGGCAAAAATTTTTTCATGTTCGTACCTTGATCCGGCCACTTCTGATCCGAAGTCATGATATATAATATCTGGTTTAGACGAATTTTTCTTTATATACTTGTTTCTTATGGAAACCAAACGATGGTGCAAATCGTCTCCAACCGCAGTTCCAGTTGCCGCCGTCGTTATCATCGTCACCATGGTTCTCCTCTTCCAGCCACATTGCGTTGAAGATCTTACCTGGATCCTTTTAGTTTTCGTCAAATCAAGTCAATTTTTTTTGGTCCGTCAGTATAGGCGATCTTCATAGATCCATTATCGCATTTTTGGCTAACAAATGGTGAAAATGGGCTATGTTCAAAATATAAAATGGTTAATGGAGAGCATGTAGATCTGACGAGTGGAGGATACTTAGCACTTTTTTAGGAATGAGTAGAAAATGCCTAAGTTACCCTTTCAGGTTTACAAATAATATCCTGGTCTTTTTATTAATTACATAAATGACACATTTAATTTTGGCCTTTGATCATACTAATCTAATGACCCAAATTCATTTTAGTAGTTCTACATGGTTCTACACTAAAAATGGGTTCTACATATAACTCTTACCTATATATATATATATATATATATATATATATATATATATGTATATATATATATATATATGGAGGCCTTAACAGTAGCTTTAAGGTTGCGGCCAAAGGGTAGAGTTAGCTAACACATGTAAAGGCATAGGGTTTCGTTTACATGGCATGTTATTTTGGTTAAGGGGGTGTTCGACCAATAGTTTGAAGTATGAAAAACGGGACTGTTTTGGGTTAAATGTTAAAGGGACGAGTTATGAACTAAACTAAGTTAAGGCCTTTATATAGGGGTGTAATGAGATTCTGTTGGAAATACGTTTTATGTTTTAGAAAGGATCGGTCACATCAACAATAGTCTAAGTAATAGCTCATAGTTTAGTTTATTTACATTTATTAAACAAAACCCAAACCGAGCCCATGTGTTGTATGGGCCGGCGGCCCAACATGTAAACCAAGACCACTTTGTGGACTTGGTATAAAAGCCCTCTCCTTTGATGGAGAGGGTGGTGGTTTCAATCATAATTTACACATAGTTCTTACTTTCTCTCTCTAAAGTGTGTGTGAAATATACCAAGTTTCTATCTCTTTCTCTCTCTAAACATAAGCTAGATTTACAATATCCTACAAATGGTATCAAGAGCCATGGGATGATTGTTTGGTTTATGTGTTTGTGTTCTTGATTCATACGCCTATTTTGATCCACAACATTCGGACCAATTTGTTTTGTGTTTTTATGGTTTTATCTTGATATACTTCATCTACATACTTGTAGTAGTGATTTGGTATTGTTAATTTGGTTAAAAACACAAAATTTTTGGGTGTTTGATTCATTTGTTGGCTAAAAATCTCGAATTTGTGGTGTACTATCCGAGAACAGTGGAAATCTTCTCCATCACAACATTTGAAAGGTTGTACATTCCAATTCGAATATTGCGATCGCAAAAACCCTAGGGTTTCTACATTGCGATCGAATATTCAGATAGTGTATTGCGATCTAAACTTACGATCCAGCATTGCGATCTGAGGTTACGATCACGTATTGCGATCTAAACTTACGATCCAGCATTGTGATCTAAGGTTACGATCACGTATTGCGATCTGAAGTTGCGATCTGAAGTTGCGATCTGAAGTTGTGATCTGAAGTTGCGATCTGAAGTTACGATCTGAATATTGCGATCCAAAGTTGCGATCTGAACATTGCGATCTAAAGTTGTGATCTGAACATTGTGAATGCATTCCGATAGAGTGACAAGTATTCCAAGTTTTTTCAAAAACGTGTTTTTGAAAATTTTCGTGTGTAATTTTGTCTTGGAATTTTTGGTTTATCGAGAACAATTATTAGGGGATTTCAACATTATTTCTCGACTTCAACACACAACAACAAACACATTTACTTTCTCTCATTGTTCGATCAACGTTTGTAAATCTTAACTTATCGAAATGGAGTACACATCTCTTACGGATAAGTCCATCCTCTCGGGTACGGATAATCGTCCACCAATGTTGGAGAAGACTATGTACGAGGATTGGACTTCCCGAATGGAACTTTACATGTTGAACAAAGAGAATGGACATCTCATTTGGGCATCGGTCTCAATGGACCATTAGATTATGGTACAGTGAAGGAAGGTGAAGTTACTCGTCCTCGCACAACGGGTGAATTGATCGGAGATATGAAGATTCAAGACAAATGTGATAAATATGCTACAAACATCATTCTCCAATCCCTTCCTCCATATGTCTACAAACTCGTCAGTAAACATAAGTTTGCCAAAGAGTTATGGGATAGAATTCGTGTTCTAATGCAAGGCACCTCGTTAACTAAACAAGAACGAGAGTGTAAGCTTTATGATACATTTGATAAGTATGCCTATGTTCCCGGGGAGACTCTCAATGACTACTATTTGAGATTTACCCTATTGTTGAATGAGCTCAATATCTATGGCATGGCAATTACTACGTTTCAATTAAACACCAAGTATTTGAACACCCTTCCATCCGAATGGCGTAAGTACGTGACGGCTGTTAAATTGGCTAAGGACTTGCATAACACCAATGTGGATCAACTTCAAGCTTTTCTTTAACAACACGAATGCCATGTGATCGAGGCTCGGTTGTCTACACCTCAAGTTCATGATCCACTTGCCATGTATGCTTCTCAACAAAACATGCCTTATACTTATCAACAACCATCATACTTGCAGCAGCCACCACCACACACCTATCAACAACCACATCAACCATCTTATCAACCACTAATGATGCCACAACAAGCATTCCAACAAAGTGTTCATCAATAGTCTTTTCCACAGCAACCAACACATCAGGCATCACCCTCACAAGCTATCACTTCTCCAATGGGCTATACTCCTCAGCAAGGATATTTTCCAATTGAAGCACAACCAACACAAGCCTTCTACTCTAATGAACTTCCACCAATCCAAGCACCGGTCTTTACTCCAAATGATACACCTACTGATGTCTTAAACCATCTCACTGTCTACTTGTCAAAACTTGTTGCAACTAGAGGATTTCCACCAACGAACAATCAGCTCCGCACTTCTTCAAATCCTCGAAAACAAGCCACTATTCAAGATGGCCAAGTGACGGTGCAAACCATTCAGGGAAGGCAAAATTCATATGCATCTCCTACAAGGACCGTGAACGCTCAAGCTGTGAATACTCGAGCTAGTGGTAATGGAAGCACTATTGGTCCTCAAAAGGTTGTGACTTGCTACAATTGTCGAGGACAAGGTCATATGGCGAGGGAATGTACTCAGCCAAAAAGGAGAAGGGATGCCACGTGTTTTCGTGAGAAGATGTATTTGGTTGATGCTCAGTCTAAGGGAAAGATTTTGGATTCATAAGAGTTAGCATTTCTTGCAGACCTAGGGGCAGCAGATAATGAAGGCATTACAGTCGTTTCTACTTCTAATGCAGCAAATCAAGCGGACGATCTTGATGCATATGATTCGGATTGTGATGACATTCACTCATCCCAAGCTGCTCTCGTTGCTAATCTCTCTCACTACGGTTCTGATGTCGTCAGTGAGGTACCAACCACATCTAATAATGATCATGATAATCCACATCATGTTGAGCATGAAAATGACAACCTTGAACAGCATTCGGGAACTAGTAACTCAAATGATGCGGTATCCAATCCAACACATTTGAATGAACCTCAACCAAATGCTACGACGGGTATGGAATCTTATGATCAACGTGATCTGGTAATGGTGCCTAAACATATTATTGATAACATGAATGTGGCTGTTCGACAAACCATAGATATGAATGCCAACCTAACCGCTGAGCTTGCGTTGTATAAGGAAAAGGTCAAAACTTTTGAAATGGTCCCTCAAGCAAAAAAATAACTAATTCTGAATTTGACCAATTCCATTTTGAAAAGATAGAACACTTAAAAGAAATAGAATCATTAAAAGCTAATCTTTACAATGAATTAAAAGAAAAAGAGTCGGTTGTTAATGATTTCAGAAACTTAAATTAGATTTTGAAACTCTCGAGTCTAAAAAGTTTGAATCGGAAATTATTTCTACCAAACTTCTTAAATTCAAGGAACAACAGCTTTTAAAACAATACGCTTCCACAGAAAAGGTTCATCTTTTAACAAAATCGTTTAAAGAACTCGAACTTAAGCATCTTCAAGATTTACCACCTAATCCTGGTTATGCAAAACAAGCTCAGGAATATATTCCTTCTCTTTATGATGTGACCCTAATTGGCAAATCGAAAGAAGAACCTTATGTTTGTAGTACTGAGGAGACTATGTCACTTGCGGAAGAAACGCGATCTAAAATGCTTTCAAAATTCCATAAGATTGATTATGATAAGCATAATAAAGATCAATTTTCTAAAAAGACCCGTATTCGTTTACAAAAGGAATTAGCTCAATTATCAGCTTTTGTGCCCCAAAGTTTGTCAACGGAAAACCTTCCTAGTACGTCTCCTACACTTGTCAAAAAGGATTTAACTAAGTTAATTCCACCGGTAAGTAAGGTGTCAGATAGCTTAAATGCGGTACACCAACACTTTGCCGATTTTGACAAGGTCATTACGGAACGTATGACGGCTACGGCCATAACGGAAGGTGAATGGAATTTTGAGCACACTAGAGCTGCGTTTCAAGACGAAATTGTTCCATTTGTAAACAATGTTAAAGTTTGCCTTAGCACTATTGTTCAAGATTTGCTTTTGGAAATAGAAGAAGTTAGACGTGTTTTCAATGAAATGGATGATGCATATGAAAATAGTTTACTTGAAATTGAACGAATTTCATGCCAAAATGATCAGCTTCTGAAGCAAGTGATGTCTCATGATATTGCTTATGTATGTGTGAATAAAAGTGTTGATAATGATTCTATTGTGCATAATGTTGTATCTGTGAATAATGTGGTAGATGGTACTTGTCACAAATCTGACGCTGAATTTTTTAAGCTTCAAGATTCTTATTTTTTGCTTTCAAAACATTTTGATGAGATCCAAAAACATTGTATTTCGCTTGAATGTAAGCAGCGATTTATTCAAGAGCTTTTTGAAACGTCTTTCGAAGGTGTTAATATAGATGATGCAAATTTTCAAAAGAAATTTCGATTGAATTTACAATCAAAACAGCGTAAGCCAACTGACAAGGTTGCTAAATCATTATCGATAGACATATAGAAATTGTGACAAATCTAACATTTTCAGGTAGTGAAATATTTTCTCGTATAATATTTTGAAACTTATTTTTGTGTTGGTTGACGAACTCACAATTTACGGATTTAAATTTGGGCTTACGTGCATAATTTGGCGTCTTTTACGACTAAACCGGAAACCTTAGGATTACGTATTTACGTTTTTGAACTCCGTTTTTGATGAGACAATTTTTATTGGATTCGTTTTGTGACGCTGATTCATAATTTATAAAAACGTTTTTCGTAAAACGACCCGAGGGCACGCAAATCGAGAAAACTAGAATCGAGAAATACCCGTAAACTAGTGAGATGGGACAAAACACTTTGCCCCATCCCACTAGCTTATATGGGACGGCAAGATGACACACCACACATAGGTGGCATCAAGTCTTAGCTTGTTTACACAAGTGTAAGCTTGTGCTTACACTTTAAGCCAACTCATTTACCAACTAAACAAAACTAGCAAATGGTTTCATTCTTCACATTTCAATACATGCAATCCACTCTAAAACTCTCTCAACTTCACCTTTGTGCCGTCCACTATAAGCCTACAAACCCCATCATTGATCTTTTCTAGCTACAAACCACATGTTTACTAGTCCTATTAAGGTGTTTCCTTGAAGCCTTGATCATTTGGTGGCCATATAAACAACTTTGGAGGTGATTTGCTTGTGTCCTAGGGCTGATTTTCCAACATATGATCTTGATATTTGATGGTCTTGGAGATACTTGTTGTTTTCATCAAGTTCTTGCCTTCCTAAAACAAGAAATCCACTTGGATTGGTAAAGAAGATCATCCTCTACATTTTTCTCTTATTATTTTGTAAAGAACAAATGTATTTTCTTTCATTTTGTATATGTATATGATGTATATATGATGATAAAAATGTTGTGTGGGGATCAAGTGTTGATAAACATGCTTAAAAATGATGATAACCATAAGAAATGAAGCTAAAATCATGACTAATTAGTTGGCTGTATAAACACAGTAGATAACTAAATGATGAACTGATAAAATTGCATGGTTTGATCTATTTACAGTAATTAGATGATGTTATACACATGTGAGAGTTGGCCATGCAATGGAATCAAAATAATGAGTGAGATATGATCAAAACAAGTTAGGTGGTCTAATCTGAATAAGCAGTTTTGTAGGGACTGTTAAGGCAACTTAAACTCAAAATGGGCAGTAGCTATAACTAAGTTAAATGTAGCACATAATATGAATAACATGTCATCCAAAAATGAGCTTCTAATTCATTATAGAACTCTAGATATGTTAAAAATGGTGAACATGAAGTTAAAAATCAGATTTTTGAAAATAATGTTTATTATTATTATATAAGCACTCACATTATAAAGTATAAAATGTAAAAATATAAACCCACTAACTTATAAAACTTATTTATATAAATGTATAAAAGGTTAATTAAATAGGTAAATTATATAAATGGTGGTGAAATAATATTTATAAGTAATAAAAACTATAAACTTGATTTTTACGACTTTTTCGGCTATCGCCGTGAAATTAACGTTTTTCATCAAATAAAACTTAGACGACCAAACCCGTCTAATGTAAAGTTTATAAAAGTTATATACTGATGTATAAGTAACTAAGACAAGTAAAAACCGATAAAACCCGAACTATAAGAATTACGGACATTTACGAGCTAACTAAACCTATTAGACTAATAATTGGACTTAATAAGATAAAAACTTATAAAAAGAATTATTTGGGCTTAACCCATTTGGGCCCAACATGAATAATATATATACTGATCATATAGGTATAAAATGGGTAAAAACAAGTTAAAGAACTTATAAAAGAATTAATGGACTTAAAATAGGTAAAATCGATAAAACTAGTGAACTAGTAAGACGATACTAAAACGTAAACGCTAAAATGAGTAAATGAGGAATTATAAACCCACTTGATCATCATCATATGTACAAAATCATATATATGTATATTGTTATTTTGATAAAGTCATTGGACCGAGTCTAAGACCGATTATTATTTATATAGGTTTCCGTGACCGAAGCACGCCCGTAGCCGATAATCCGCCTTTCATTAACAACGTGAGTTCATAGCCTCGCACTCTTTTAAATGTTTTATAAAATGATTTGTAAACCCGCGAGGGAGATAACATGCTAGATTTTTATAAAAATAGAACACAAGTAGTCCCGATTGTATGCTTAATGATATGGACCCGAATGATGCTATGACCCTATATTCGAGACTAAAAGGATTATTAGTAGTTAGGTTATGTCACTTAAAGTCCCATTAGCATGAATTGTGAACTACCGAGATTTGGTAGACGCTTATGCATTTGATAGTACTATTTGGAGACGATCACCCCAGTTCGCGCCTTGACGGTTGATCCCCGTCGTACCACATTGATTGGTAAGCGAATTTATGTATGAGAAGATTCCATAGCGTGATTTTTGTGACGACACGCTAACTTAGATGGGAAAATTGTTTGTCGGGTTCGCGGCCCGCTGTTTTCACAGTAAGGTAACAATGTCATGCGGCTAATAATAATCCTATAATCTATACGACATGTATAATCTAAATAAACGATAACGACGCTATTACGATGAATATATTACCTATCATGGTAATATAGAGACTACGGTCTCATGGACGGTTTCAGATGTATGCTTGATTTATATATTGCCTGACTAGCAATATGTGGACTTACTTCCGATATTATACTTGTGTTCTGATTTTAAATGATTGTAAATGATTGTTTTATATAACGGTTTTCATTAAACTCTATGAATTCACTCGGCATTCGCTGATATGATTTTTGCATGTTTTCTATCTCAGGTGCTTGAAGGTAATCCGGATGGAGATCGACTCTGATGGCCCACACTTAATATTAAAAATGTTCATTCGATCTGTGTTTTGTAAACTTAATGACCTGTATAATTTGGGACCTGTTGTACACTTTTGAAACTTTTTATCGAATGAATGTTTGTTAAACCTTGTACAACCATTTTTATGTGTTGTCTATGATTGGAGTTATTGTGCTATCCCGTAACACTCTGAAAGACCCTTCCGCTGTACCGATACGAAAAATGAGAGTGTTACAGTTTGGTACCAGAGCTCTCGTTGTAGAGAACAAAAGATTTTAAAAAAACCAAGGTTTTGAACAAAACTTTTCAAAATCTTTTGACAATGAACATTTAAGAAAAATATTTGAAAAATCTTTTGACTATAACGGTGCCAGAGATCTCCGACGTTACCAACAAGCCCTATTGAGAAGATATATATTTTGATATATATAATATAATTTATATATATGTATATATCGTGATTTCATTATGTAATTGTTTAACTAGTATGTTATCCTAATACGAGATATATATATATATAAATGCAGATTGTCATGGCTGACCCTAATATTCCTGTAGAAAACCTGCTATTCCCGAACCTAATATAGAAGATGATCCTTATTTAGACTTAGTAGATTTTGATATTGATGACGAGGAGGAACCATTTGAGGATCCCGAGCCCGAGTTAGGACTAGGAGATCAGATTGCCCCTCAGGTTGACTTAGTAGAGAATGAGGGTAATGAGAATGTGGAGATTGAGAATGTGGGTAATGAGAATGTGGATATTGAGAATATGGGTATTGAGAATGCTGATATTGAGAATGAGGATGAGATTGGGTTAGATGAGTTAGATGACGAGATTGACGACGAGGATGTCGAGGAAGACGTAGGTATAGATGTTGAGGTTGATGACGATGAGGAAGCTGAGCTTATTTATCCGTATGATGTACCAGAGGGCGAGCCTTTGCCCCCACCATTTTGTTTGTCTGATTCTGAGGATGAGTTACCTAGGGACGAAATGTCTGAATCGTCTGAATCTGATTCTGAATCAGAGGAAGATGAGGATGACGATGCACCTGACGGTACTGATGGTATTGCTACTCGTAGACGTGAGACAGGAGAGTCGTCTAGTACTCGAGAGGCTACTCATATTGATGGTCTTGCACCATGGGCCTTGAGACGTGATCTAGATGCTTCCCGTGTTAAGAGTTGTGTGACAGAGGTTGGATTAGGTGTTGTTCAGACTCAGGTTGCTTATTTGGAGTCGAAGACTAAGGTTGGCGAGAAAGAGCGAGAATTGCTTAGTTTGGATTTGAGTGATGTAGAGCGTGGATTGAATGAGGCTTTTAGGAGGTTATCGGTGTTGGAAAGTGGTGAGTATGCTGCCATGAAGAGAAAGGTGAATTCTATGGAGATTCAGTTGAGTGTGGCTCGTGCGATGCGTGAGAAAGCTGAAAAGGAGTTGAATATATCTGTGGGTTGGAACAGTAGATTTTATGCCGACATGGTTGAAAGAGGAGTAATCCGTAAGCGCCCAGCTGAAGATGTGTCTAGTGATCGTCCGGCAAAGATCCAGAAGACGATGGATGATGGACCATCTGGCGGTTCTCAGTAGACCAGTCTGTGTTTAGTAGTGACCTTTATATCTTTTGTGTTTGTAGCTTTGACTGAACCAACTTGTTAGTAGTAGATTTGGCACGAATTTTGAGTGTATTTAGTGTTAGAACTTTGATATGGATGTACTAAGACAATACTTTTGTTTCAGATCGAATGAAATATGTATATTGTCTTGAATTCCATATTGTGCCTTATTTGTATCTTGATTATGAATTCGATCCATATTATATGAATCCTTTGTTGGATGAATGCTTAATGCTTTGAAATTGTGGAATTATAGAACTATGCCGCCCAAGAAGGCTGTGACTGAGGATGATGTACGTAGGATTATTACGGAGCAAGTTACCGCATCTATGACTGAATTTATGGCAAATGCTAGAAATGAAGCTGGCGGTAGTGGAGCTGGCAGTAGTGGAACTGGCGGTAGTGGAGCTGGCGGTAGTGGAGCTGGCGGTAGTGGAATTGGCGGTACTAATGTGAATGTGAATGCTAATAATGTGAATGCTAATGCTGGAGGAAATGTAGGAGGACTTGGAACGAATGCACCTGAAGTTGGTGGCTGTACTTATGTGACGTTCATGAAGTGTGAACCTCTACCTTTTAATGGAACTGAAGGTGCTGTAGGACTAAGCCAATGGATTGAGAAGATTGAATCGGTGTTTAGGATTAGTAAGTGTAAAGAGGAAGATAAGGTGACTTTTGCTATGGCTACTCTTAAAGGTCGTGCGTTGACTTGGTGGAACGGGAGAATTGCTTTCATGGGTCTTGATGCTGCTAATGCTACTCCTTGGGCTGAAATCAAGAAGTGGATGACTTTGGAGTTTTGTCCTCGTAGTGTGATCATTAGGTTAGAACAAGAGTTGATTCATCTGAGAATGAAAGGTGTGGACATTGATAGTTACACGAATCGATTCCATGAGTTGGCCTTGCTATGTCCTCGATTGGTTGAACCCGAAGAGATCCGAATTGAGCAATATGTGAAAGGGTTGACCAGGAATATCCGAGGGGACGTGACATCATCGAAACCACTGACCATTGATGATGCTGTTCGAATGGCTTACCAACTCATTGGACAGATAATTCAGGATAAGGAAGATGAAGCCCGTGTAGGTGAGAAAAGAAAGGGAGACGGTGATCGTGTAGACAGAGGTGATAATAGGAAGAATTTCAATCGCCGTCAGAACCAGAGAAAGGGGAATGCAAATGCTCTTACCAACAATGCACCGCGCAACGATGATAGATGTCCTAAGTGTGGCAACAAGAGGCATCCTGGCGACTGCTGGAAGTGCCGAAATTGCGGAAAGCTTGGACACAAGGTTGAAAGGTGTAAGAAGGGAACGATTTGCTTCAACTGTAATGAAGAAGGTCATAGGAAATCGGAATGCCCCAAGTTGAAAGCGATTGTACCTGGAAGAAACCCCCAGGGTGGTATCTACCAACTTGGAACAATTGAGGTGAAGAAAGAGGATCCGAATGTCGTTACCGGTACGTTTTTACTCAACAATCATTATGCTGTTGCTTTATTCGATTCGGGTGTCGATAGGAGCTTTGTATCCACTAAATTTAGTGCCCTTATTGATATTGAACCTGTTGAGATAAGTACCAGTTACGAGGTGGAATTGGCTGATGGTAAATTAGTGAAAACTAATAAGCTATTAGAAGGATGCTCTCTAAATCTCTTGAACCATTCCTTTCCGATTGATTTGATGTTGATAGAATTAGGTAGTTTCGATATTATTATTGGTATGGATTGGTTGTCGTTGAATAATGCTACTATTTTATGTGGAGAGAAGAAAGTTAAGATTCCTCTTAGGAATAGGACGTTAGTAATTGATGGTAGTCAAGGTGAATCCCGTTTGAAAATCGTTTCATGTATTAAAGTCCAAAAGTACACCAGGAACGGTTGTGAGTTATTCTTAGCTCAAGTGACCGGGAATGAATCTAGGGAGAAACGATTGGAAGATGTACCTATTATTTGTGAATTTCCTGAGGTATTTCCTAAAGATTTACCCGGACTTCCACCGATAAGGCAAGTAGAGTTTCGAATCGATTTAATTCCTGGTGCTGCACCGGTGGCACGTGCGCCTTACCGATTAGCCCCTTCTGAATTAAAAGAGTTATCTGAGCAACTTAAGGAGTTGTCTGATAAAGGTTTTATTCGACCGAGCTCGTCGCCTTGGAGAGCTCCAGTCTTGTTCGTTAAGAAGAAGGATGGATCTTTTCGTATGTGCATTGATTATAGGGAACTGAATAAGTTGACAAATAAAAATCGATATCCTTTACCTAGGATTGATGATTTGTTTGATCAACTGCAAGGATCTAGTGTGTATTCTAAGATAGATTTGCGGTCAGGATATCACCAACTTCGCGTCCGTGAAGAAGATATTCCTATAACTGCATTTAGAACTCGTTATGGACACTATGAATTTCAAGTAATGCCATTTGGGTTAACTAACGCACCTGCAGTTTTCATGGATTTAATGAATCGAGTGTGCAAGCCCTACTTGGATAAATTTGTGATTGTGTTTATTGACGATATTCTAATCTATTCTAAGAATGAAGAGGAGCATAGAGAACATTTGAGGATTGTTTTGAAGTTGTTGAAGGATGAAAGGTTGTATGCTAAGTTTTCGAAGTGTGATTTCTGGTTAGATTCTGTGCAATTTCTTGGTCATGTGATTAACAGAGATGGAATTCATGTTGATCCTGCAAAGGTTGAAGCTATTAAGAATTGGTCTGCACCGACAACGCCAACGGAAGTGCGACAGTTTTTAGGATTGGCTGGCTATTATAGGCGATTCATTAAAGAATTTTCTTTGATAGCTAAACCCTTGACTAAGCTTACTCAGAAGAATAAACCTTTCGTTTGGGGAAGTGATGAAGATGGAGCATTTCAGACATTGAAGCAAAAATTATGTAGTGCGCCAATCTTATCATTACCCGAAGGGAGTGAAGATTTTGTAGTGTATTGTGATGCATCTCTTAGAGGTTATGGAGCTGTTTTGATGCAGAGAGAGAAAGTGATAGCTTATGCTTCTAGGCAATTAAGGAAGAATGAGGAGAATTATACTACTCATGATCTTGAGTTAGGAGCTGTGGTCTTTGCTCTTAGGTTGTGGAGACATTATCTGTATGGCACCAAGTGTACGGTATTCACCGATCACAAAAGCCTACAGTATATTCTCGACCAGAAGGAATTGAACATGAGGCAACGAAGATGGATAGAGTTGTTAAGTGATTATGACTGTGATATAAAATATCACCCAGGAAAAGCCAATGTTGTTGCTGATGCGTTGAGTAGGAAAGATAGAGAGCCTATCAGGGTGCATTCTCTAGTCTTGACCGTGCACAATAATTTGCCTGAGCAAATTAGAAATGCGCAAATAGAAGCTTGTAAGAAGGAGAATTTTGTTAATGAAGGGTTCCGAGGAGAAGGAGATCCTTTAGAGGTTAGAGCTGATGGAGTGAAATGCTTAAGAGGTCGTATGTGGATACCTAAGTTTGGAGGCTTAAGAGATTTGGTTATGTTAGAATCCCATAAATCTAAGTATTACATTCATCCGGGATTTGATAAGATGTACCATGATTTGAAGAAGTTTTACTGGTGGCCGAATATGAAAGCTGACATAGCTATGTATGTTCTTCAATGCTTGACTTGTGCTAGAGTTAAAGCCGAACATCAAAAACCATCAGGACTACTTCAACAGCCAAAGATTCCTGAATGGAAGTGGGAGCGAATTACGATGGACTTTATCACCAAGCTTCCTAGAACATCATCTGGAAACAATTCGATTTGGGTTATTGTCGATAGACTGACCAAATCAGCACACTTCATTCCGGTTAAGGAGCAGTTCTCACTGGAGAAGCTGACTCGAATATACCTTGATAATGTTGTATGCAAGCATGGAGTGCCTGTATCGATCATTTCAGATCGAGATCCTAGATTCGCATCGAATTTTTGGAAATCTCTCCAAAGATCTTTGGGAACGAATCTCGATATGAGCACTGCTTATCACCCCCAGACTGATGGGCAGAGTGAAAGGACGATACAAACACTGGAAGATATGTTGAGAGATTGTGTGTTAGACTTTGGTAAGAATTGGGATAAACATTTGTCGTTAGCAGAGTTTTCGTATAACAATAGTTACCATTCTAGTATTAAGGCTGCACCGTTTGAAGCTTTGTATGGTAGGAAGTGTAGATCTCCTGTATGTTGGAGTGAAGTTGGGGATACCCAGCTCACGGGACCGGAATTGATCCGGGAGACTACGGAGATGATAGTTCAGATTAAGAAGAGGTTGTTGACTGCCCGTAGTAGACAGAAAAGTTACGCGGATGTGCGGCGGAAGCCAATGGAGTTTGAAGTGGGTGACTGAGTAATGTTGAAAGTATCGCCATGGAAAGGCGTTATCAGATTTGGAAAGCGAGGGAAATTGAATCCCCGTTATATTGGACCCTTTAAGATTTTATCTAGAGTAGGTCTGGTGGCTTACAAACTAGAGTTACCCCCAGAACTTCATGGTGTTCACAACACATTCCATGTATCTAATCTGAAGAAATGTCTAGCAGTGAGTGATGAGAAAATTCCGTTAGGTAAGGTTCGAATAGATGGGAAGTTGCATTTTATCGAAGAGCCCGTAGAAGTTATGGACCGTGAGGTAAAGCAACTGAAACAAAGTCGGATACCTATTGTCAAGATCCGATGGAATTCAAAGCATGGACCGGAGTATACTTGGGAACGAGAGGATGAAATGTGGAAGAAATATCCGCACCTCTTCGATTTCAATAAGAAACGGACATCCAAATGAAATGGATCACGAGGACGTTGATCCCTTTTAGGAGGAAAAGCTGTGACAAATCTAACATTTTCAGGTAGTGAAATATTTTCTCGTATAATATTTTGAAACTTATTTTTGTGTTGGTTGACGAACTCACAATTTACGGATTTAAATTTGGGCTTACGTGCATAATTTGGCGTCTTTTACGACTAAACCGGAAACCTTAGGATTACGTATTTACGTTTTTGAACTCCGTTTTTGATGAGACAATTTTTATTGGATTCGTTTTGTGACGGTGATTCATAATTTATAAAAACGTTTTTCGTAAAACGACCCGAGGGCACGCAAATCGAGAAAACTAGAATCGAGAAATACCCGTAAACTAGTGAGATGGGACAAAACACTTTGCCCCATCCCACTAGCTTATATGGGACGGCAAGATGACACACCACACATAGGTGGCATCAAGTCTTAGCTTGTTTACACAAGTGTAAGCTTGTGCTTACACTTTGAGCCAACTCATTTACCAACTAAACAAAACTAGCAAATGGTTTCATTCTTCACATTTCCATCCATGCAATCCACTCTAAAACTCTCTCAACTTCACCTTTGTGCCGTCCACTATAAGCCTACAAACCCCATCATTGATCTTTTCTAGCTACAAACCACATGTTTACTAGTCCTATTAAGGTGTTTCCTTGAAGCCTTGATCATTTGGTGGCCATATAAACAACTTTGGAGGTGATTTTCTTGTGTCCTAGGGCTGATTTTCCAACATATGATCTTGATATTTGATGGTCTTGGAGATACTTGTTGTGTTCATCAAGTTCTTGCCTTCCTAAAACAAGAAATCCACTTGGATTGGTAAAGAAGATCATCCTCTACATTTTTCTCTTATTATTTTGTAAAGAACAAATGTATTTTCTTTCATTTTGTATATGTATATGATGTATATATGATGATAAAAATGTTGTGTGGGGATCAAGTGTTGATAAACATGCTTAAAAATGATGATAACCATAAGAAATGAAGCTAAAATCATGACTAATTAGTTGGCTGTATAAAAACAGTAGATAACTAAATGATGAACTGATAAAATTGCATGGTTTGATCTATTTACAGTAAGTAGATGATGTTATACACATGTGAGAGTTGGCCATGCAATGGAATCAGAATAATGAGTGAGATATGATCAAAACAAGTTAGGTGGTCTAATCTGAATAAGCAGTTTTGTAGGGACTGTTAAGGTAACTTAAACTCAAAATGGGCAGTAGCTATAACTAAGTTAAATGTAGCACATAATATGAATAACATGTTATCCAAAAATGAGCTTCTAATTTATTATAGAACTCTAGATATGTTAAAAATGGTGAACATGAAGTTAAAAATCAGATTTTTGAAAATAATGTTTATTATTATTATATAAGCACTCACATTATAAAGTATAAAATGTAAAAATATAAACCCACTAACTTATAAAACTTATTTATATAAATGTATAAAAGGTTAATTAAATAGGTAAATTATATAAATGGTGGTGAAATAATATTTATAAGTAATAAAAACTATAAACTTGATTTTTACGACTTTTTCGGCTATCGCCGTGAAATTAACGTTTTTCATCAAATAAAACTTAGACGACCAAACCCGTCTAATGTAAAGTTTATAAAAGTTATATACTGATGTATAAGTAACTAAGACAAGTAAAAACCGATAAAACCCGAACTATAAGAATTACGGACATTTACGAGCTAACTAAACCTATTAGACTAATAATTGGACTTAATAAGATAAAAACTTGTAAAAAGAATTATTTGGGCTTAACCCATTTGGGCCCAACATGAAAACTATATATACTGATCATATAGGTATAAAATGGGTAAAAACAAGTTAAAGAACTTATAAAAGAATTAATGGACTTAAAATAGGTAAAATCGATAAAACTAGTGAACTAGTAAGACGATACTAAAACGTAAACGCTAAAATGAGTAAATGAGGAATTATAAACCCACTTGATCATCATCATATGTACAAAATCATATATATGTATATTGTTATTTTGAT
This sequence comes from Glebionis coronaria, assembly GCA_025667525.1. Lineage (NCBI taxonomy): Eukaryota > Viridiplantae > Streptophyta > Magnoliopsida > Asterales > Asteraceae > Glebionis > Glebionis coronaria. The sequence goes on along the minus strand of CM046875.1, from coordinate 28,879,787 downwards.
AAAGTCATTGGACCGAGTCTAAGACCGATTATTATTTATATAGGTTTCCGTGACCGAAGCACGCCCGTAGCCGATAATCCGCCTTTCATTAACAACGTGAGTTCATAGCCTCGCACTCTTTTAAATGTTTTATAAAATGATTTGTAAACCCGCGAGGGAGATAACATGCTAGATTTTTATAAAAATAGAACACAAGTAGTCCCGATTGTATGCTTAATGATATGGACCCGAATGATGCTATGACCCTATATTCGAGACTAAAAGGGTTATTAGTAGTTAGGTTATGTCACTTAAAGTACCATTAGCATGAATTGTGAACTACCGGGATTTGGTAGACGCTTATGCATTTGATAGTACTATTTGGGGACGATCACCCCAGTTCGCGCCTTGACGGTTGATCCCCGTCGTACCACATTGATTGGTAAGCGAATTTATGTATGAGAAGATTCCATAGCGTGATTTTTGTGACGACACGCTAACTTAGATGGGCAAATTGTTTGTCGGGTTCGCGGCCCGCTGTTTTCACAGTAAGGTAACAATGTCATGCGGCTAATAATAATCCTATAATCTATACGACATGTATAATCTAAATAAACGATAACGACGCTATTACGATGAATATATTACCTATCATGGTAATATAGAGACTACGGTCTCATGGACGGTTTCAGATGTATGCTTGATTTATATATTGCCTGACTAGCAATATGTGGACTTACTTCCGATATTATACTTGTGTTCTGAATTTAAATTATTGTAAATGATTGTTTTATATAACGGTTTTCATTAAACTCTATGAATTCACTCGGCATTCGCTGACATGATTTTTGCATGTTTTCTATCTCAAGTGCTTGAAGGTAATCCGGATGGAGATCGACTCTGATGGCCCACACTTAATATTAAAAATGTTCATACGATCTGTGTTTTGTAAACTTAATGACCTGTATAATTTGGGACCTGTTGTACACTTTTGAAACTTTTTATCGAATGAATGTTTGTTAAACCTTGTACAACCATTTTTATGTGTTGTCTATGATTGGAGTTATTGTGCTATCCCGTAACACTCTGAAAGACCCTTCCGCTGTACCGATACGAAAAATGAGAGTGTTACAGAAATCTAAGGAGATTAACTGTGTGAACATACTTGAGGCCGCTAAGAATATTAAACTTGATCTAGATAATTGAGTTTCCAAGATTTTGTCCAAAGTTGATAACTTAAAACAGAAAAATACACAACTCTTCGATTCAGTAAAGCCCGCATGTGCTAATACCACTGCACAGAATCAATCATTGATTGAACGACTGAATCGAAAGTCGGTGGAAACATCTGATTTGAGGGAACAAATTTGTGATAAAAATTTGGCTTTGGCTGAGTTAAAGGAAACCCTTCGTACCCTAAAAGGTAAGAATGTTGTGGATAACGTTGCCACTGTCTCAGCACCTTCCTCTAGTGCAATAAAAAAGAACCTTATTGTTGTCACACCACTTAACAAGGGCCCTAGGACTAAACCATCTCAAATATTAGTCAATACAGATAAGGCAAAATCAAAACCAGCTTCTAATATTCCCGTGTTGCCTTATATAGGAGTAAGTACCACTACTAAGGCTCAAAGATCTAAGCTTAAAAGAAACAAGAAGAATGATAGGATCTTGCCCCCATCTAGTAGTCAAGTGAAGAAGAAAGTAGAAGCCCATCCTAGGAATGTTATTTCTGTTTTGAATAAAAAGAATCATGTAGCTAAACCTAAAGGCTCTGCGGTTGTGCAGTGTTCTAAGCCTACTGTGAATTCTAATTTGAAATGTTGGAATTGCAATGAATGTATGTTTACTAGTCATCATGATTCTTGCCTTATTGACCATGTGAATGAGATGTATTGTCACACCCCCAATATATCAGAGTAAGAAAACACAATGGGGTGCGACGGTTGATATGAGTGATTTTACTCCTATCATTTGTATCAATAAACAATGAATAAAATGCATAAATATCACAAAAATGGCATTGTATATGCTTGTTTTGTTGTTTGATGTGTGTAGGTACCAAGTTCGCGAAAACCGGCAAAACTGACACGATTTTGAAGATAATTTTAAGAAGCCAAAAGTCGAGTTCGATTTTGTTCACGGATTTAAGTTTATGACGGATTTTGGGCCAAGTGGGTCCTACATGTGGATATTTGGGCTTAATAAATTATTGAAGAGGTTATTAAAAGGATTAAAAGCCCAATAGGCCCAAATCTTTTATAATCGGATGAAAGTGGATCCAAAAGGCCCATTTACAAGTTGATGGACGAATGGATTATTGAGTCTGAAGCCCAACATTTTGTTGGGACGGTTTAAAGTTTATAACCATTTTTTCTCACTTATTTTGTTGGTCAAACTATCACACACGACACATTGTTTTTCGTTATTATCTAGATAACTCTCTTCTCTCCCAAAACAAATAAACACAAATAACCAGACATCCTTATCATTATTTACCCCAACCATAAACCCTAGATCAAATATCCAATTTGGGGCTTTTATGAAATTGAGGCGCGTGAAGTACACGCTTGGGAAATTAATTCCCAATTAAATAGGAGGTTGAAGATGGAGAAAACCAGGGTGATGTGGCCCTTTGCTAGCATTTGATTGGGTGAAGCACATCATCCCCATCATTCTTCCAATCAGGAATAGCCAAGTCAGCAAAGAGATTGCACAATGATGTGCCAGCCTGGCAATCCGTGTGAAGAGGACGTTTTACAGCCCTTGGATGATTAACTGACAAGAGAGAGAGTGGAGATACCTCATCCGAAGGCTCAGGATCAATCTACTTCAAAAACCCACACCCCTCTCATTTGCTATAAAACCCCCTTTTCCCTGTATTTTCATCATCCCTTCTTTTCTGTATTTTTAGTTATAATATTAGATTAGTTATAGTTATAGGAATTTTTCTTTAATCTCGTAATGTTTTTTGTATTAAATTTCAGTTTTCATTAATAAAAATTTCAGATTATTGCTTTTATCCTGCGTTATATTTTAATTGCTCTCAAATCTATTGATTCGTTCTAATTAACTGATTTATACTCGTTATAACATAAAGTTTAGTTTATAAGTTGAGTGATAGCTTATAAATTTTACTTAAGAAAAGTTTGGGATCCAATTTGTCATAGTGATAAATTAAGAAAGTATATAAAGTTGTTTCATCAAGTGTTCGTTTTGAATGGCTGTTGTTCAAAGTGGGTGTTGGTTCGAATCCTACTGCTGATTCGTGGTGTCGTTTATGGTTCGAGATTGAGTGACGGTGTCGTTAAGTCTAAGTCGGTTCAGCACCTGACTTCTGCCCAACGGATTTCATCTTCATGGTTAAGCTCAATTTATTTCTTAAGATTTTAGTATTATTTGATTATATGTTAATTTTGTGGTTTAATATGATAGTGGTTTAAGATTCTTATGGATTTGCTTGTATTTGGTAAAACTATCATAATTTGGTTAAGAAAGTTGATGTGAACTGTTTTTCTTTATTATCTTTTCTTTAGTTTGATGATAATAAGATTATGCTTGCTTGATTTGCATTGCGTTGAACTCGAGTTAATGTAGTTGTGAATTTCAGTCGCGTAGTTTGATAAAATGTTGCTCGCTGATGGTCATTGCTAGGTGTATACCTGCTATTGTCAATTGGTTTAAACTAGCTGGCGTTAAACTGAGTTAGATTTGGAGTATTGTTCTGTTAGTTTATGTGACTGAATCTGCCATTGACTTTTATGGATTTGTAGTTCATCGCTTGTTAGTAGTTGCTCACTGATTTGTTAGCTTGCTGAGATCTTGATCGAGTTAAGCTGCTGATATTTGTTAATTCCATGAAGTGGATAATTTCGCTTAAAATTAAGGATTTGGAATTTTTAAGTTTTTAATCTGATCTTGATTCATTTTTAAAAGCGTTAAACTCGACTCGAATAATTGGCTCGTTTATGCATTTGGATGTCTGTCTATATGTTTAGTCTTACCTGCTGTATAGAGATTGTATCTCTTTTTAGATTTATTTGATTCTGATTTCTGCCAGCGTACTCAATTTGTGGTTTCAGTATTTACTGTTAATGCGTGTTTATGCATTTGGATGTCTGTCTATATGTTATTGATGATTTTGGTTTTCTGATGAGTTTTCTTATGAACTGTATTATCAATTTAGCTGGATTAAACTATTTATATTTAATTGCCTGCTGAAATTTGAGTATCTGTTGAATTTTTAGTATTGTACTACTAAATTTAGGATTTGTTTAGGACATAATTGATTTACTGCTTTTCTTTTACTATTTATATTGGATTTGTTATCTTCTGTCTGCATATTTGATGTATTAGTTTAGTTGTTTTTTTTTATAGTTGATTCTGATTTGGGGTGTTTGGATTTAGAGTCTATATATGATTAGATTAGGAGCGTTTGGTTATTGGTTTTTTCATAGTTTTCTTTCCAAAAACTAATTATCAAAATAACAAAAATTGTCCTATACAGGTCTCGAACTCGAGACCTGTTTCTCGCTTGTAAATTGACTTAACCATCTGGGCCATAGCTCTTTTTGTTATTAGCTTACATTCTGAAACTTATATACATGATTTAAACTGTCAAGTTTTAATTTATTAAATGTTTAAATTAGTTTCATTTAAATTAGTAATTAATCTTTATAAAACATTTTTTAGATATTTGTTAATTAAAATTTGATTTAGTATAAATTTAAAAATTATATATATATATATATACATATATATATATATATATATATATATATATATATATATATATATATATATATATATATATATATATATATATATATATATATATATATATATATATATATATATATATATATATATATATATATATATATATATATATATATATATATATATATATATATATATATATATATATATATATATATATATATATATATATATATATATATATATATATATATATATTATTTCTTTTAGAAATTTAAATTGTTGTTAAAATTAGTTTTTAAATAAATTAGTTTTAATCAATTTAGTTTTTAACAAAATAGTTTTAAATAGATTTTGTTAATGTAATTTTCTAAATTAGATATTTAAATAGTCTAAAAGTATTTTTAATTAAGTAGATTAATTTTTAATTAGATTTTAAATGGATTTATTTTAATTAGCTTAAAGTTATAAATTTTAAATAATTGTCTTTTAGATTAAAAAATGGAGAACGATTCATGCACTTAGGATTTAAAAATTGTATGAGTAGTTTTAGTTTAAAAACCAAAAACCAATTCAAATCAATTGTCCAAATCGAAACAAAACGTCTCAAATTCACTCGATCTTCGTGTACAACGAACTTGGTTCACCCACGTGTTTAATTGAATCCGTCTTCGGTAATTTTAGTCTATTACTTTTTCCTAAAGGTAATTTTCTAATTTACCCTATAACGTATCTAATTACCACTATACTATCACGATTACATCAAAAAATTTGGCGCCGCTACCGGGGATCTTGTGTACGATTCGTTTCGTGGAGATTTGTTGATCGTTGATTTGAAGACTCTTTCCGTCCTCGGAAAGTTTTGTTATTTTTCTATTATTATAGTATGTATCATTTTTCTCGTTTTTTGTGATTAATATATGAAAAATACCAAAAATAATCTTCTTAATCCTCTATCATGTTTAATTCTTTTTCTCCTCACCCTCTAAATTTTAATTCTTCCATGAATTCTTTCGTCGATTGTGTAGGGTGTGGAGAACCGTTATATCGTTTTTTGCCATGTCGGTGGTGTACGTGTGAGCGTTGTGGAAATGACTTACGTCACGATATACGAGTTGGATTTTGTCCTTCTTGTAATGTAATTACTTCATGTGGAAATCCGAATTTTTCGAATAATTCTCTCGATTTTTACCCACCTCCACACCCCACATACGAGACACCCTCGTGTGAGTTTTGTGGAAATGATTCTCATTTAGGAATTAATTGTTCGCATCGATTCTCGCTTAAGTACGAGCAAGAACCGAGATACAATCAAAACTTTAATGATAATTGTTATCCACAAGATTCGACGAGTTTATCACAACAACGTCTTTGTTGTGAGTATTGTGGAGGTCCTCACGAGAGTTTTTGTTGTCAAGCGATGGATCAAAGTTTTTATGAGCCTAGTCCTTGCTATAATTTGATTCCTTCCGGTTTTGACCAATCTCCACAATATTCTTTCGATATTGAACGACTTGAAACAATTTTCCAACAAATAATGAATCAAAGAAATGTTGAAGTTGTTGAAAAGAGCATTGAAGATATGTTGCTTGAAAAGAGGCAAATCAATCAAGAGATTAATGATATAACTAATGAATTGGGAAGTCGACAATCTCATAGAGAAATAATTGAGGAGGGATTTAAAAGAGATTGTGAACTTAAGATTAGACAACTTTCGCAAGATTATAATGGTTTAAGCATTGAAATTCAAGAGAAAGAACGAGCTCAAGCGGAAGCAAAATACCTTGCTAATCGTGAACTCGAGCGTTCTCTTCTTTTGGACGATGACGATGATGAGGATATCTTTGATCTCACTCCATCTCATGACATCATTACTCCTATTCATGATTCTTCCACCATGGAACCCGAAAATTCTCTAAGCAAGGGGGACGAGCATTTTAGCACTATTTCGGACACGGAATCGGACGAAGTAATAAAGTCTAGTGTTGAAATCCTTGTCCAAAACCCAAGAGAGTTTGACGGTATTTCCAATGATACGTGTGATTTGCCACATTGTGATGACTCTACTTCTTCCATTCACTTTGAGATTTTCTCCTATTCTAATGATGAAAATTGTGATGGAAATGAAGATTTTGAGAATGATTCGACTTCTAGTGAAGTTTCTAATGAGGAGTTCTCCGATGAACTTTCTTATAAAGAGACATTCACGACTCGAATTTTGAGGGGTTTATCGATGAACCTACTCTTCTTCACCCATTTTCACCGGGAAATGAGGATGATAGTGATCCGATTTTTGAGAGTTCACTTTTGAACTTGCTCCTTTAGACCCATTTCCACCAGGAAATGAGGTTGATTTGACTATTCCGATCTTTGAGAAGTTCACCGATGAACTTACTCATTTAGATGTGGAAGACGTGATTCTTCATGAGAAATTATCAAACGTCTATTTCTCATTTCTAAGATCGAGACCTTGACTTCTAAGCCTAATGGCAAGTCTTTCTCTCCATCTCATATTCCCGTTGAGGATAGTGATCCGCTTATGGAGGAGATTGACATGTTTCTTGCTTCTAATGATTCGATACCACCGGGTGTTGATGATATCGACCCGGAGGGGGACGCTCTCTTCTTAGAGAATTTACTTGATGATGATTTCATCCCAAGTCCTCCTCCCACCCACTTTAACCTTAATGTGAGGGTTTTTCATATGACTCATATTGAGTACCATGACCCAGTTGATCACATTTCTAAGGGTGAAATGGTCGTTAAAGCTAAGAATGTTGATTCCACTATGGATGAAACTTTTATCCCACCACTACCATGTGCTTTCTATGATCATGGATTAGCATAGGGGGACGACACCGTGTTGTCTATTACTTTATCCACCGAGGACGAGGTATTCGATCCCGGAATCGTTGATTTAGGGAAATCTCGGCCTTTCACCGATGTAATAACTGAAAGACTTTTCGATCATCTTGGTGCGAGTTTATCTCGGGTAGCATGCTACATCCATATCGTGATTTGTGACTTCTATATCTTTTTAGAGATTTGTGTTAGAGTTTTATCCTTTCGTTTGTCATCCGACAACGAGGATTAGATCTTTGACCCCGACATCGTGCTTTATCATGGAATTTATTCCAATACGCCGGTTTTCACCATTTTCCCTAAGGACCAATGAATGCGGGGATCGAGCCGAGCTCATGACTCGGTTAACAAAAACGAGGTGCCTTGTGGGGGAGTCCCATACTTTCTATCTTCTTTCTATTTTCTACAACTAATAAGGCTTGATATTTTAAGCTCGTGCTTGTGTTTTGTTGTGTTGTGAATCTTAGGTATGACCCTAGTATTTGAAGACTCTCGTGTTCGGTTTTTGCCGGTCCACTTGATCTTCCATTCTTTGATTGCCAAAAAGGGGCACACTCTCTATCCCTTGATTTTTATCGACTAACGTTTTATCTTGAGGCATAATTAATAAACGGCTTATAGATTTGCGTGCTCTTTCCATGTTAGGATTTTGCATTAGACTCTTCGTGTTTTAGCAAGGGGGTGTTACTCTTGAGCTAAGAAACATTGAGGACAATGTTTGGTTTTAGCATGGGGGAGTCAATCGATATAATCGCTTGCTATTGCTTTTGTCGTGTCCAAACGTAATTGTTTTTCTCATTTTTCAATAAAATTTTAAATTTTTGGTGTTATTTTTAAGTTTTAATAAATAAAATAAGTGCTTTTGACACAAATGTAGGCTTTACGTTGGTGAAAATAAAAATAGTTTTTGACTCGACTCGGTTTTTACCTTAGCTTTTCCTTAACGTATTTGAATTAAGTTTTGCTAGGATTTTATATAGGGAGCTTTAAAACGCGAAAGTCTTAATTCATACGGGTTAAGAACAAGAACTTTTCGCAAGTTCCTATAATTGATCCTAGAAAGTCGTTTATCAAGGGAACTTTAAAACGCAAATTCTAAAACTTGAAAAAGTCTAAGAAGATGCAAGATCCTATAGATGACTTGAAAACCCAAAACTTTGATTTAATAGGCTAAGTATCCATTGATTTCACATTTTTGAAATTTTATAATATGGAGAACAAGAGATGATAGAGTTTGATCATAAGTTTCCAAAATTAACTCTTCTTTGTGCAAGTATCTTTTGTGTTTGATTTAATCTCCTCGTATTTACTTTCCACACTTGAATAATAATTGCTTAATAAATGAAGTTTTTAGCGGTTTAGGCTTGATATCTTAACTCGTAACTCCTTCTTTTTCTTCCCTTGTAATTAAAGTGAGAACACATTAAGGGTGTCAGCGTCATGGACTTTTGATCATGGGATTGCGGAAATTTGGCTTACTATATATATCATATAAATAAGAAGAATAAATAAAAACATGTTCTCTAGGAGCCTTCGGGTGGGAGTCATGTAGCACTAACCTTGTCATTAGAGCCTTAGGGTGTATGGCAAGGGGACGTGTTGAATAAAATTTGCTTCATCATCATGAGTCATAAGGTGGGATGGTGTTGTCAATTCCCTTGTTTTTGTCCAAGGAGCCTTCGGGTGTGGATTTTAAATAAGGAGCACAATTGCATCTTAAAGAGCCGCAAGGTGTTATGATGTAGTTGTTGCTAACTCCATTAATAAGGTCATAATTGACTTTGGAGGTTTTTATTGTTGCTTTTAAGTAGTCCTATTAGCCAAATTTCGGGTCCGGGGATTTATCCCTCAAATCGTGTTAAGTTATCCTTGATGTGGGCTTTCTTTAGTGACAACGGTTTTTGAAGTCGAGGTTAGGTTTTGAGTGTTGAGTTTACACCGTTTTTGCCTTCATTTTTGGACTAATAAATATCAAATAAAGTCAAATGAGCCTTTGGGTGAATGAAAAATAAAATCTAGAGATACAATTAGGAATAATAGGAGATTGAGTTTAACACAAATTACTTGTATGAGCTGGTTTAATTTTGGGGCTTATGATTGACAATGATCTTGTTTTTACACTTGGCTTGGAAAAGTGAAAAGTCGGGGACGATGAATCTATTTGAGTTTTATGATCCTAAAAGTTATTTTTCAAATAATGAAAGCAATACATTATGTTTTTGCAAAATAAAGTTACAAAAGTTGAATAATGGTGTAGTTAGTGTTTTGTTTTATCATTGCTTGAGGACACGGCAATTGCTTAGCAAGGGGGAGTTTGATATGAGTGATTTTACTCATATCATTTGTATCAATAAACAATGAATAAAATGCATAAATATCATGAAAATGGCATTGTATATGCTTGTTTTGTTGTTTGATGTGTGTAGGTACCAAGTTCGCGAAAACCGGCAAAACCGACACGATTTTGAAGATAATTTTAAGAAGCCAAAAGTCGAGTTCGATTTTGTTCACGGATTTAAGTTTATGACGGATATTGGGCCAAGTGGGTCCCACATGTGGATATTTAGGCTTAATAAATTATTGAAGAGGTTATTAAAAGGATTAAAACCCAATAGGCCCAAATCTTTTATAATCGGGTGAAAGTGGATCCAAAAGGCCCATTTACAAGTTGATGGACGAATGGATTATTGAGTCTGAAGCCCAACATTTTGTTGGGACGGTTTAAAGTTTATAACCATTTTTTCTCACTTATTTTGTTGGTCAAAATATCACACACGACACATTGTTTTTCGTTATTATCTAGATAACTCTCTTCTCTCCCAAAACAAATAAACACAAATAACCAGACATCCTTATCATTATTTACCCCAACCATAAACCCTACATCAAATATCCAATTTGGGGCTTTTATGAAATTGAGGCGCGTGAAGTACACGCTTGGGAAATTAATTCCCAATTAAATAGGAGGTTGAATATGGAGAAAACCAGGGTGACGTGGCCCTTTGCTAGCATTTGATTGGGTGAAGCACATCATCACCATCATTCTTCAAATCAGGAATAGCCAAGTCAGCAAAGAGAAAGCACAATGATGTGCCATCCTGGCAATCCGTGTGAAGAGGACGTTTTACAACCCTTGGATGATTAACTGACAAGAGAGAGAGAGTAGAGATACCTCATCCGAAGGCTCAGGATCAATCTACTTCAACAACCGACACCCCTCTCGTTTGCTATAAAAACCCCCTTTTCCTTGTATTTTCATCATCCCTTCTTTTCTATATTTTTAGTTATAATATTAGATTAGTTATAGTTATAGGAATTTTTCTTTAATCTCGTAATGTTTTTTGTATTAAATTTTAGTTTTCATCAATAAAAATTTCAGATTATTGCTTTTATCCTGCGTTATATTTTAATTGCTCTCAAATCTATTGATTCGTTCTAATTAACTGATTTATACTCGTTATAACATAAAGTTTAGTTTATATGTTGAGTGATAGCTTATAAATTTTACTTAAGAAAAGTTTGGGATCCAATTTGTCATAGTGATAAATTAAGAAAGTATATAAACTTGTTTCATCAAGTGTTCGTTTTGAATGGCTGTTGTTCAAAGTGGGTGTTGGTTCAAATCCTACTGCTGATTCGTGGTGTCGTTTATGGTTCGAGATTGAGTGACGGTGTCGTTAAGTCTAAGTCGGTTCAGCACCTGACTTCTGCCTAACGGATTTCATCTTCATGGTTAAGCTCAATTTATTTCTTAAGATTTTAGTATTATTTGATTATATGTTAATTTTGTGGTTTAATATGATAGTGGTTTAAGATTCTTATGGATTTGCTTGTATTTGGTAAAACTGCCATAATTTGGTTAAGAAAGTTGATGTGAACTGTTTTTCTTTATTATCTTTTCTTTAGTTTGATGATAATAAGATTATGCTTGCTTGATTTGAATTGCGTTGAACTCGAGTTAATGTAGTTGTGAATTTCAGTCGCGTAGTTTGATAAAATGTTGCTCGCTGATGGACATTGCTAGGTGTATACCTGCTATTGTCAATTGGTTTAAACTAGCTGGCGTTAAACTGAGTTAGATTTGGAGTATTGTTCTGTTAGTTTATGTGACTGAATCTGCCATTGACTTTTATGGATTTGTAGTTCATCGCTTGTTAGTAGTTGCTCACTGGTTTGTTAGCTTGCTGAGATCTTGATCGAGTTAAGCTGCTGATATTTGTTAATTCCATGAAGTGGATAATTTCGCTTAAAATTAAGGATTTGGAATTTTTAAGTTTTTAATCTGATCTTGATTCATTTTTAAAAGCGTTAAACTCGACTCGAATAATTGGCTCATTAACTTTTGCTATTTAGTTTGTTGAATCTGTTTAGTCTTACCTGCTGTATAGAGATTGTATCTCTTTTTAGATGTATTTGAGTCTGATTTCTGCCAGCGTACTCAATTTGTGGTTTCAGTATATACTGTTAATGCGTGTTTATGCACTTGGATGTTTGTCTATATGTTATTGATGATTTTGGTTTTCTGATGTGTTTTGTTATGATCTGTATTATCAATTTAGCTGGATTAAACTATTTATATTTAATTGCCTGCTGAAATTTGAGTATCTGTTGAATTTTTAGTATTGTACTACTAAGTTTAGGATTTGTTTAGGACATAATTGATTTACTGCTTTTCTTTTACTATTATATTGGATTTGTTATCTGCTGTCTGCATATTTGATGTATTAGTTTAGTTGTTTTTTTATAGTTGATTTTGATTTGGGGTGTTTGGATTTAGAGTCTATATATGATTAGAATAGGAGCGTTTGGTTATTGGTTTTGTCATAGTTTTCTTTCCAAAAATTAATTATCAAAATAACAAAAATTGTCCTATACAGGTCTCGAACTCGAGACCTGTTGCTCGCTTGTAAATTGACTTAACCATCTGGGCCATAGCTCTTTTTGTTATTAGCTTACATTCTGAAACTTATATACATGATTTAAACTGTCAAGTTTTAATTTATTAAACGTTTAAATTAGTTTCATTTAAATTAGTAATTAATCTTTATAAAACATTTTTTAGATATTTGTTAATTAAAATTTGATTTAGTATAAATTTAAAAATATAAAATAATAAATAAATAAATAAATAAAAAATATATATATATATTTTATTTCTTTTAGAAATTTAAATTGTTGTTAAAATTAGTTTTTAAATAAATTAGTTTTAACCAATTTAGTTTTTAATAAAATAGTTTTAAATAGATTTTGTTAAAGTAATTTTCTAAATTAGATATTTAAATTGTCTAAAAGTATTTTTAATCAAGTAGATTAATTTTTAATTAGATTTTAAATGGATTTATTTTAATTAGCTTAAAGTATTAAATTTTAAATAATTGTCTTTTAGATTAAAAAATGGAGAACGATTCATGCACTTAGGATTTAAAAATTGTATGAGTAATTTTAGTTTAAAAACCGAAAACAAATTCAAATCAATTGTCCAAATCGAAACAAAACGTCTCAAATTCACTCGATATTCGTGTACAACGAACTTGGTTCACCCACGTGTTTAATTGAATCCGTCTTTGGTAATTTTAGTCTATTACTTTTTCCTAAAGGTAATTTTCTAATTTACCCTATAACATATCTAATTACCACTATACTATCACGATTACATCAACGGTCATGACTATCACAAGATATAGATACAAAGAACGACTATTTTAAAGTCGTTTTCATTTAATTAAAATCATAAACTTGTTCGGAAGCGAATTACACAGGATCATAATAAAAACATTGTTTCAAAAGACTTAAACGTTGTTCCAAATATCCAAACATTAGTCACAACCATTTTTATTTAAAATCTCCCAAGCATAACCACGTCACTCCTTCGTCTTCATACCTGAGAAAAACATTGCTAAAGTGTCAACACAAAGGTTGGTGAGTTTACAGGTTTAAGTTTAGTGTGATGAACCATAAGATTTTCAAGGCAACCAACATATAATCTTATAACAAATACAAGATTATAATCAAAAGTATACGTTTTAACAACCTACGTCTAAGCTCATGACACCGAAGCGTTAACCAACCAACAAGATATAATGAGAGCCCGAGCAAATGCTTATCCCAAAGCATTCGTAACGACTCAAATGTAAGTGTATCTAATTTGGTCACACAACCAACATTAGATAGGGAGGTCAATCCCAATAGATCTATCCATAACATTTGCGCTTACACAAAGTAATTAACGGTTCACGATAGTGGGCTAAAGCATCTAGGGATATCGCTACTTAGACATCATGTAGGCAAACGTATCAAGTTTTATGTTCATCCGTTTAAAACAAGCAATGTTCTCACCCCAAAATAGTTAAAACAGTTAAAAGTGGGGCTATGAAACTCACCTTGAAGCAATAGCATTGGTAAAATAACACCACGTAGGCATGAAGAAATAATAGCTCGAAACAATCCGTAACCTAAGGTATTACTATACTTTCAACACAGAAATAACGTATCATTTAGTCCCTAAGATTTTCAAGGCAACCAACATATAATCTTATAACAAATACAAGATTATAATCAAAAGTATACGTTTTAACAACCTACGTCTAAGCTCATGACACCGAAGCGTTAACCAACCAACAAGATATAATGAGAGCCCGAGCAAATGCTTATCCCAAAGCATTCGTAACGACTCAAATGTAAGTGTATCTAATTTGGTCACACAACCAACATTAGATAGGGAGGTCAATCCCAATAGATCTATCCATAACATTTGCGCTTACACAAAGTAATTAACGGTTCACGATAGTGGGCTAAAGCATCTAGGGATATCGCTACTTAGACATCATGTAGGCAAACGTATCAAGTTTTATGTTCATCCGTTTAAAACAAGCAATGTTCTCACCCCAAAATAGTTAAAACAGTTAAAAGTGGGGCTATGAAACTCACCTTGAAGCAATAGCATTGGTAAAATAACACCACGTAGGCATGAAGAAATAATAGCTCGAAACAATCCGTAACCTAAGGTATTACTATACTTTCAACACAGAAATAACGTATCATTTAGTCCCTTAGTATGTGCTTGAGTTTATTTAAATAAACTGATAATTTTTAACATTTGTGAAAGTTTAGAGTTTTAAAAATGTAGTCATTTAATCGGGATATCTTTAGCAATATTAGACACTACGCAATCGGAACAGTTTGTTTAGTTTAGGTCATTTAGTGGGTCAAATATCCTAAATATATATTATATTTTTATTAACAAAAATTTACACTAAATAATAGTATTAAATTTATTAATTATAAGTTTTATTTTATTTTAAAATGCCATGTCCCCATGTGGGGAACATGCAGCAAGTCCAAAATCAACAATTTGAAAACTATACATCGTTTTTAGACTTAAGAAAAGGGGGTGATCTCGGCAGTTTTTCGGCGTGAATGACGGGCTCGATAGTGGCTCATGGAGTAATCCGCAAGTACCGTTGGATAGCTAGACGGGTGGTCGATAACTAAGTGTTTTAAGTTTTATAAACCGATATCATTTGTTAGGTTAAAATTGGGTTCGAAGTGAGGGTCTTGAAGCCGATTTAAAGGAAAAGTGTTTAACGAGTTATTTTCGATCTCGTTTATGGTTCTCAATAACGACTTTTGGGACAAACCAAAAATAGCCTTGTGTAGACGGCACGACCGTCTACAACTTTCATTAATTGCCCATCCCGGGGCAAGGTCTTTTGCGGGTCGAAAGTGGGTCGAAAAAGGGTCGAGTTGCGACTAATTTTAAAACAAATATTCAAAAGTTTTGAATCTAATGTGCGGCAACTAGCCATCTTTCAACTCAAATTACGACTTCATTTTAGCTCCGTTTTTAGTAATTCTTTTTGCATCTTAATCTCGACACTAGTGGCTATATTACGAGCTACAAGTCTCGACCCATAGCTCATAATGCTGCCCGAACATAAAATGACTAATTCATGTGTAGTTTCTGTTTTCAAAAGCCTCGTTAGATCAAAACATCTTTTATTAAAATGATACAAGCACATACTAGTTTTTTTTTAGAACGACAATTTTATTAAAAGGCTAGCAAGGAGCTAGAAGCCAAATATTACAAAGGAATCAAATGAGGATTTTTAAGCCAATCCTCCCATGAAAACGCCCATTTACATCTACTAGATACCCAATTAAAAGAATAAGAAACAATGTCATCAAAAATCACCGAACGGCGCGGAGGAACCTGATCGAAAACAGAACGATTGCGAAACACCCAAATATACCACCAAGCCACATAGAACACGCCTTCCAACACAGCCTTTGACGCCGAAGACCGCCACAGAGATAACAACCAAGACTTCCCAACATCAAAAGAGGACAAACTCTGTCCGTCCACCTCCCACCATCTACAAATTCTACCAAACACCTCTTACGCAATATCACAACTGAAAAAAAGATGCTGAGATGTCTCCAAAGAACCAGCACACAACGGGCAGGCATTAGACTCCACCTCCACACCTCTACGAGCTAGATTTTGTCTAGTAGGAATACAATCACGCCACATACGCCAAGCGAAAATATTAATCTTTATGGGAATACATTTTACCCATCTTGTAGGATCGCTAAAAACAGGAAGATACAAGGCGTCAATGGCGTTCCGAACATCTTTGACCTGAAAAACCCCATCGCTCGATAAGTCACATATCCAACGATCAGAAGTAGGAAAAAGGGACACATCCTTAACAATAAGATTCAAAGCATCCTACTGCTGTCTCTCAGCACCATCACGCACACAACGTCTAAAGGACATACCCAACGCGGCTGCCGCAATTTTGGACGCAACCGAAGCTTCCTTATCCGATTCTAAGGCAAACACAAGAGGAAACTTCTTACATAACGGATAACCTAAAATCCATTTATCATACCAGAACCTAGTCAAAATACCATCCCATACTCTTTTCTTGCAGTGAGAAATAAAATCAAAACCGTTCGCTTTCAAATAACGAACTTCCCGAATAATCGAGCACCAAGGAGAAGACCGAGAAGTCGAATGATGATCAACAAAATCACCATATATCGCCTGGATCACCTTGAACCAAAGCGACTCATCATGCGAGATAAACCTCCAAACCCATTTAAGGAGAAGAGCCCGGTTAAGCGCGAAAAAACTAGAGACGCCCAAACCCCCGTTCTTTTTAGACGCTAAAATCTTCTTCCAAGCTATCCAGGAAATCTTTTTCTCCAAAGAAACCATACGATTGAAAAAATTCCGTCTAATAGCTTCCATATCATTCAGCACTCCTTTGGGAGTTTTGTAAATGGACATAGAGTATAAAGGCGTCGCCCCTAGAACCGATTTGAATAAAGTCAACCTACCACCAATGGACAACATTTTAACCTTCCACATAGATAATCTCGAACGAAGCTTGGAGATTATACCCTCCCAAGCCGACTTACGAGACATTTGTTCCCCAACCATGACACCTAGGTAACGAAACTGATGGTGTAGCACCCCACAACCAATATTAGCCGCTGCTTGAGAAACTAAATTTCTAGACACCCCAATACCCAACAGCTGACATTTATGAAGATTTATTTTCAGCCCCGATGCGAGGAAGAAACATTGAAGAATTGTAACAATAGCCTTCAAGTTGGAATCAGACCATTCCCCTAAGAACATGGCATCATCGGCATAAAAAAGATGAGAAATACAGGTCGAACCGTTCAGTCGAATACCCTTGAAGAAGCCCTCTGAAGCTGCACTAGATACAGATATGTGCAATGACTCCATAACTAAGATAAATAAAAAAGAAGACAAAGGGTCACCTTGTTTAAGCCCTCTATGGAACGAAAACTCGGCCGTAGGGCTCCCATTAACCAAAATCAAAGCTCGTGCAGAAGAGAGAGTCCCAAGTATCCATCTACACCAATTCGGACCAAAACCAAAAGCCTGCAAAACATCAGTAAGTTAATCCCAACGAACAGAATCATACGCCTTAGCGAAATCCACTATGAAAAACATCGCCTGCTTCTTAAACTTTTTACACCAACCTAGAATCTCATTTAGGATGAAAGGACCATCTAAAATATTCCTCTTAGCAACAAAAGCAGACTGTGAGTCGGAGACAAGATCAGAAATAACACTAGACAAACGATTAGCAAGAATCTTAGTTACTACCTTGTAAACACAACCAATCAAACTAATCGGCCTAAAATCTGAAACCACCTTTGCCTCCGTAACTTTGGGAATCAAAGCAATAAAAGAGGAGTTACATCCATTCAAAAATGATCCTTGGGCAAAAAACTGTTCCACTGCACAACAAAAATCAGTCCCCACTGTATCCCAAAATTTCCGAAAGAACTCGAACGTGTACCCATCTAGACCTGGAGATTTATTCTCACCACTTTCCCAAACGGCTCTACAGATTTCATCCCTAGAAACAATACTGTCCAGCTCAACGACCTGCTCCGAAGATAAACGTCTATTAAAAGGGGCGTTCAACTTGAAACGAGAAGTAGAGGGTTCCTAGAACCGCTCTTGGAAATGATTCTTAAAAGCCTCCTTCACCTTTACAGGTTCTGTACACCACACTCCATCAATAAACACCCCCCGAATAGATAATTAAGACCTCTTCTTCTTAATGATCCCATGGAAATATTTAGAGTTTTCGTCACCTTCAATGGCCCATTTGACCTTAGATTTCTGAACAGCCTCGTTAGAAGCCACCTTCTTAATATCAAACATTTGCCTCATAAGATCTAACCTCTTTAGAAGAATAGAAAGGGAACTCATACCTTGTTCCAGTTTCGTTTCGATATCTCCCAACTCACGACTAATAGAATTACTTACACTCAAAAGTTTGTCCTTACGGTCCTTGACCCATTGATGAATAATAGGCTTAAGACCTTGTAATTTTTTCTTGAACATGATCATACCGTTCGAATCCCCAGTTGGTAAAGAACTCCAAGCCTGAACCACCATAGCCTCAAACCCTTCAAGCCCTAACCATGAATGATAAAACCGGAATGGAGTCGGACCAAAGTCCGTATAGACCTCGTGCAATATAATAGGCCGATGATCTGAAAGATGTCTATCTAAACAAGTCGCTGTTAATGAAGGAAAAGTGGAAAACAAACCTTCAGTAACGAGAAAACAATCAAGTTTACTCATTTTGGATGCCGACGGGTGTGCCCACGTGTACGAATAACCTTCCATCTTGACATCTGACAAACCCGATGAATTAATGAAATCATTGAACAATCTCGCACCTAGAGGATTAAAACAGAACCAAATCTTTCATCCGGACAGCGAACATCATTAAAATCTCCCATTACTATGGCTTCTCCACTCCAGCGTCTAACTAAAGATGAAATATAATCCCACAGAACACGTTTCATAGAGATTTGCTGAGGGGCATAAACAACAACAAACATCAACTTATAATTAGTCGGAAGCCACGTACCATAAATAGCAATAAAATTATCCGAAATAGTAGCCACATCTTTCCTGAAAACTGAAGCCTCCCAGACACATAGGATACCACCCGAACAACCAACAGACTTGCTAGAAACAAATTGGTAATTGGAGTTACCCCACAAAAATTTTACATCCATGTGTGAAACACGTTCTAACTTCGTCTCATGTACAACTAGAAAGTTAATTCGATGTTTAGAATTTAACTTCTTTATCCACTCCTTTTTGGACTTGTTACCAAGTCCTTGAATATTAAGGGACATAATATTCATTTAAAACCCTCTTGTACTCCTTGAGAACCTATGATACCTTCAAAAACATTCTTACATCCTTCCAAATCATAACCCATGGAACGCCCCACTCGAATCATATCCTCCAAAAGTTCTAACATCAAACCACCCTTATGAACCGGTCTACACGGAATATCTGCTGAATCACCTCTAGAAGATTCAGGGACTTCAACAGCTGTATTCATAACCTTTGCACCCTCTAAAACCGACTTCTCAATACTGGCTTCATTCTCCGAACCTTCTTCACAACCAACAGCCTGAGAAGGGATCACTCCCTCACCATTAGTAACATCATTTTGCTGCACCGACCCCTCAGGAGTAAACCCTGGAGCATGAGTCCCGGAGGGACTATCCGCCTGTACTTCCTCACCTGGTTTTTTATTCAAACAATCATATAAATTAAATTGGTCATCAGAATGTTGTACCTCATCAACTTTTCCCAAACCACCTTCATCTGGAGAAGTAGAATTTTCTCCAAAAACTGTTTCAGCAACCCCCTCAAAATCACTCTCCTCATCCAACACATCATCCCTGTTATGGACTCCCTCCGAATTCAAACTATCACCTATAGCAGAATCATTGTCTAAGGAATACTCTGTCACATTAGGCTCCACAAAAGTCGGAGTCCACATAAAAAGCTCTTTTGCCCGGACCATCAAAACCTTACCTTTAAAACTCACCTTGAAGTTTTCAAAGATGGATTGTTGTTGGTTAGTTAACACACACAGTCGCTTCCTAGCAAACGACGCCCCCGGATTATCCTCTATATCCAGAGCTCTTCCCCATTTACTCCCTATTTTCAAAAATGTTCCCCTAGACCACACCTTAAGTGGAACACCTTCGATATCCACCCAAACCACTCTCTCATCACTTGCAAAATCTAACGATGCTTCTTGTAACTTATGAAACCAAGACTTCACCCCAATATGTTCTAAAAAATTGTTCTTAGCTGCCATAGAATCCAGCTCAATCAAAACCCAGTACCCTCCAAGGTAGGATCGATTCGCCTTATGAAAACCTTCCTTGGAAAGAATAACCCGTAAGTTCAGAATAGAAAGAAGATCTTTAACTCTCCCCATAAATTGACGAGAAATATCACAACTACGTTCACACGACTCATCCAAAACCATCACTGGGATAGACCTAGCAGAATCTTGTGTAGTACGAGTATGCATAGAACCACGAACTGCCGCAACAAAAGAACCTGGCACACCATTCTTATTTGGCACACCATTCTTATTTGGATGAGAATATGCTGAAGGTTTAACGTAATTCGTCTCACGTTCATAACGCACCAAATTCGCTTGGAGGTGATAACGCCCAATCCAAATGGTACACAGATTACCTACTAGTCTATCAATATTCTCCACCCGAATAAACCTTACGAAAGCAAATCTTTTACCTGCTTGAGAGCGACGATTAGGAATAAAGACATCAACAACCTTCCCGTACCCTTCACATAACCTCCACAATTCGCGATGTCCACAATCATCAGGAAAATTGGTAACAAAAATCGATTTGGAGATCTTGGACACGTGATCCTCCTTGGATCTAGAATACGGCATGATTAAATTTGGAATGAAGGGAGATCTGACACGGAGACACAAAGAAAACCAAACCCTAAAAAATAAAAAAAAGGCACCGACAACTATGGCGAAACCCTAAATCAACCAAAAACAAATCTTAAAAAGACGCTCGTCGAATCAATTAAAGCAAGATACATAAACTATCACAAAAAGAAATTGAAAACTCCGGTTACCATTGATCATCACAATTGAAGGGGACGAATTAATCGAGGCCCTAAATTTGTTCACAGATGGTAGCGACAAGATCCAAGTACTGATCGTGGATTGAGACATGATATCCGGTGTTAATCAATGATTGGAGGCTGACAAGATTAGAATGATTGAAGAGAGAAGAAAAAATCGCCCATAGTTGTGTTTTTTTGTACTTGTTTTTCTAGCCTTGCTTTCATTTGCTACAAGCACATACTAGTTTAGTAATGACTATTAAACAAGAGTTACGAGAAGGTGTAAGTTACCCTTTTAACATAGTGTTTCAAAGCTTAGTTCCAGTTAGATTTTAACAAGCGAAGTTTGGTTCCAACTATATCTCTTGGAAGCAGAAAGACACAATATGGTGTTTATATTTAAGCTTTTTGAACAAAATATTTTTCTCAAGCACGATACCTAATGGACACGAATGCTAAAGAAGAAATGACTACTCACATAGATTTGGTAAAAAGATCATGTGAAGGAAATACGAGGACACGAACCCACGCTTGGTTACTTGATGAATACAAAACCAACAAGATCCATCACTTGTAATTGCTTCGAGGATGAAGAGAGGTGTTTGTTTGCCTTTTTCGGCCAGTGAGGACCCCAAGAAGGGTCGATTAAGGTCAGGACAGTTTAGGAATTCAAGATCAGTTTAAGGTTTTTACATGGTGATGATTTTGTCATTTGGATTTGTCGAACCCAGGAACAAAACAAGATTGGGAAGAAAATGGTTAAGAGTTTTTCTTTGTCTTTGTGGACTTGTTACTGCTCGAAAACAGGGAAAAAGCTCAAAGTGTGTCAACATAACTTTTCTTCCTTTCGTAGCTTATGTTGTTCATGAATCAGGGAGGGAGAAACAGAGAGCCAAGGTTTGTTTTTGTGTGTGTTAACATGTGATGTTAACATGATATTTGTAGGGTGAAAAGTGTGATAATTCCCTAGTTGGTTTAGTTTGGTTAGAAAGTAAATGGTTAAGTTAATTTTTAGGACAGATTAGGGGATATAAGGTACGCTTAGATGTGAACTAGGACAAGAATCACGTGGCCTGTATACATGGGATATGTTGCATCTAGTACACAAGAAGAAGTAAAGAGTACATTAAAACTTGGTGTATTTGAAGGTCAAACAAGAAAGAATGCTTTGGGAAAGAGATATACGGTCATGGCAGGAGGTCAAAGGAAAATGTGGGGAGATTTTTATGTTGTACGTTGGGTAGTAGCAACAAAAGAGGTAGAAGCAAGTTAGCTTTGTGGGTATTTGTGGGTTACAAGTATGATATATATTGGGTAATAAACATAAGTGGGAGACATGATTTGAAATTTAAAACAAAAGAACACATGTGTGTAAGGGTACAACAAAGGGAGGCCCGGTTAATTTTGATAAAATTTGAGGGATTGAGTAGCTTTATTTTGACAAGGTATAATCTAGAGTATGTATATATTAATTGAATAGTTTAAATCGCGTATCGAAACTTAAATTATGTTGATTTTTAATAGAATTCAGATCCTATAATAGTAATCCCTAACACGTAACGTGAGTAAGCAATTAACCATTTAAGTTAGAATTGTCATGAACGTCATTCCTAAAAATTCAAATTCGTACAAAAAAAAAATACGCGTAAAAATCGGGAACATCAATTGACACACAAGTCTAACCCGAACCATATCGTTTTATGTAATTTAACTAAATTAAAAATTCACGTTTGTGACATACGGTATCCGTTAAATTGAGTTTTGTCCTCAAAACTCGCACGTCGACGTTGTTAACGAATCAAGAGGTAACGTAAACTTTTATCAACTTTTCTTGGTGTTCAATGCGTTCGTTACTCTTTAGTTTATTGCTAAGATTATTGCTAAGATTAAAATTACTATAATCTTATTAGAATTAGAACAATTGAAAATTTCTACCGACTTGTACATGATCTTATAACGATCCCTAAATCTTTTTCTTCTTTTTTTTGAATGTCAAATTTTCTCGACGACGTCGGTTTTGTTTAGCGAGTTTTCTCATTATTATTTTTCGCGTCGTCCCGCATATTACTTCCACTTTAAAGTGTCGTGTATTGTCAGTTTTCTCCTAGATTACTATAGTTGCGCTAATATTTATCTTAAGTGTTTAATCCAATCCCTCCTAAGGATAATATCGCACATTTGAAACCAAAGGCCTCTTGGTCTAGCGGTATGTGAGTGGCCCTCTAACCTCATGGTTGTGGGTTCATGTCTCGGTGGAGACATGTGAAATAGAAATTGTGAGATAATTGGTGTGAGTTATAAAAATTGCCGTTCAAAAAAAAATTAAAAAAAATAAAAATAAAAAAATAAAAGATAAAAAATAAAAAATATCGCACATTTGAAAATCGTTCCACATAATTTGGTTAATCCCGTTCACATCAACCGTCTACTTGGTAGTGATAAGTAGCGTATGCGTCAAGGTTTCTTGAATCGGTTTCCAAAAAATCTAGAACAATTGAGCGTCCTAACACATGATGGTCAAGACGTTTCTTCTTTACGCGACATTTATTAGATAGTTTCGTTAATTAATCAATTTAGTTTGTGTTCTAGGCGTTTCGTTCTTCTCATTATTATTTAAAAATTTGTTTTAGATTTTTCAGACTCTAATCTATTTGAGTTTAATTTTCGTCAAAAGCAAGTGGCGCTCTTGGTATTTTTATTGTCATACACGCTCCTGTATGTAATAGTGGCGAAGAAAATAATCGTACTATGTTTACTCGTATCGCGTACTTGATGTTTTTACTTAAGATGGTTGAAAAAAATGTTCCACTTTCATAGCGCATACTAAAATTTTCTTTGACGAATAGGGCAACTTGAGTATATTCTACTAATACTAACATATTTTATTTTTCCAATGACTATTATGAGCATACTCGCGTTTGACCACGATCATACGTAGTTGATCAAGCTACGTACGTCTCGGGACTAACGGTTGCATCCTCTTTTTCATCACAGTTTAACTCTTTGAGGCTGTAATTTATATATATTGATAGTCCATAGTTCATTTCGTTCATTACCATTATTCACTTTCAGAATAAACAAATTAGTCCATAGTTCATTTTATTTGTTATCATTGATCACTTATAACAATCAACATAATAATTTCCATACTTAGGTGTACTAATTCTCGTTAAGTTTATCAAAAGTTTGCATCTTCCATATCAAGTTGTTCGTAAAATTAGATTTTCCCAAAACTTTACATGATAATTTATACCAAAATATTTCGTCATCAATCGTGTAGTTTTGTCAGTAATACCTTTGCCGAATTTACCAAAACGTTTAATAAAAATTTCTAACATTCTTATTAATAAATTTTTTTGTGATGGTTCCTTCAAAGTAATTTTTTATATATTCTTTTTTTATAATGTTTTCTAAAAATATTCTATAAAACTCCTTAAAAAAAATTATTTGATTAATTTTTCTCCGACATATAAAAATATTGTAGGATAAAAACCATTTCTAAGTAAAAGCTTCATAAGATATAAAAGATAACTTTTAAAAATTTCTGGAAACAATTAAATAAAAGTTTTTAAAGTACATTACATAGCCCAATTTTTTTGTTGGTGGTGACATCGACAGATGTCGGGTCACTTGATCTTCATAAAAATAAATTATTTAATATTTCACATCAGTCACTCAATTCTATCACAAAATTTTTGAGAGCTTCGATCATGCTTTATTACATCTTTAATACTTCTGTCAATTTGTTTTTATCTCAAAATTGTTCAATTTGTTTAATCCAATCAACTAGTCAATTCCATCACAAGAATTTCATCACAAAAATTGATCAATTTGTTTTTATCTATCGTTTGTTCATAATCATTCTATAGAATTTTTATGTTCGACAAGCGCTATTAGGATTTCCTAGAAGTGACCAAAATTCACATCTAGGGTTCCCAAGCTTTGTGACATGCGATAATATTTTTAATTTAAAATATGGCATAATCCTCATGTAACTGAGTTCTTCCCTTTAATATTAGTTGTTATATCATACTTTGTAAATTTATAATAGCAACTTAGTTGCAAACCAATGAACTAGAAATTTTAGATCCGTCTTTGTACAATTTCTCCAACATAAATTTCTTCTTGACATGCATTCGAATTACGTTTCGCCATATTTCCGGATAGTTTTTCTATTTTTGTAATACTAATTTATGTTCGTTCCGTATGATATAGTACTTTGTGGAGTATTACAGGAGTAATACTTTGTATAGAGTGTTTATCATCGTATGTTGTATAGAGACGACGACTTTCATTATTTTAGTGTTCGCACACTATGCAAACTAATGGTACTAATTTACCATACTAGTCAAACGTAAATGAGGTAATCACCTTGTCAGATCATGTAAGTCTTATCCATCCCCGAGGAAATTCACTAAAAATATTTAGCTGCGCTACAACTGGCACTTGACTAAGCCTCGCAACCCAATCAAACAAGAACAACCTTGAGGTCTAGTCAAGTATTAATCGTTAAACTTCTTAATATCTTTGGTGAATTTACTCGTCTTTAGATATTACTCACACAATTTAACATCTATTAAACCCACACAAAACTCATCAAATTTGTTATAATGTAACGATCAAACTAATCACGCAATATGTAAATTCATGAGTCTTACCCATCCTCAAGAAAACTCATCAAAAACCTTAAGTTGTATAACGACTGGCACTTAGCTTAGTCTCGCAACTCAATCAAACAAGAACAGCCTTGAGACCTTGCTAAGTATCGTTATACCTCTTAACATCTATGATGATTTATCTTGGTTTTGGGTTACTCAGGACTTATCATCAACCATTACTAAATCTCAGCACGTCCAATTACCGTTTTGGCGTATATTTTTAATTCGACGTATATCGATATAGGGTAATATAGGAACACACAAGTGTTTAAATAGTTCATAGTAGTCCAGTGGGTTGTTTTTAGCAAAATACGTAATAGCATAAGTATGTGTATGTTTTACACCAAATAGACATGGCACAAACCATCTTAATTCGACTTACACATACAAAAACCATCTTCGTTTGATTAAACATGGCACAAACCATTTTAGTAGCACAACAATCCAAACAAGGATGCTAAGGTATTTTACTTCAAAATATAAGAAAAATCGTCTTAGTACACATTCCTATAAGTACATCTTACATAAGAATCATTCAAACAAGGCAGGAAATACTTAATGCTAATAACACGTAGCAATCATGTTTTAAGCTAACATGGCAAATCACATGGAATAATCCAAGTCACAACTTACTTTTATCGAAGACGTGGAGTGAAGTGGTTCTGGGAGATTTCTAGAGTTAGTTATAGTCTAGAATTATTTTTCCAACAACTAAGTTTTTGAGTCACGTTTAAAAAATCGTTTTATAAAATAACCTAGTTCTCTATAACTACAGCTCTGATACCAATCTGTCACACCCCCAATTTATCAGAGTAAGGAAACATAATGGGGTGCGACGGTCATTACTATCACAAGATATAGATACAAAGAACGACTATTTTAAATTCGTTTTCATTTAATCAAAATCATAAACTTGTTCGGAAGCGAATTACACAGGATCATGATAAAAACATTGTTTCAAAAGACTTCAACGTTGTTCCAAATATCCAAACATTAGTCACGACCATTTTATTTAAAATCTCCCAAGCATAACCACGTCACTCCTTCGTCTTGATACCTGAGAAAAACATTGCTAAAGTGTCAACACAAAGGTTGGTGAGTTCATAGGTTTAAGTCGAAATAGTGTGATTAACCATAAGATTTTCAAGGCAACCAACATATAATCTTATAACAAATACAAGATTATAATCAAAAGTATACGTTTTAACAACCTACGTCTAAGCTCATAACACCGAAGCGTTAACCAATTAACAAGATAGAATGAGAGCCCGAGCAAATGCCTATACCAAAGCATTCGTAACGACTCAAATGTAAGTGTATCTAATTTGGTCACACAACCAACATTAGATAGGGAGGTCAATCCCAATAGATCTATCCATAACATTTGCGCTTACACAAAGTAATTAACGGTTCACGATAGTGGGCTAAAGCATCTAGGTATATCGCTACTTAGACATCATGTAGGCAAACGTATCAAGTTTTATGTTCATCCGTTTAAAACAAGCAATGTTCTCACCCCAAAATAGTTAAAACAACTAAAAGTGGGGCTATGAAACTCACCTTGAAGCAATAGCATTGGTAAAATAACACCACGTAGGCATGAAGAAATAATAGCTCGAAACAATCCGTAACCTAAGGTATTACTATACTTTCAACACAGAAATAACGTATCATTTAGTCCCTTAGTGTGTGCTTGAGTTTATTTAAATAAACTGATAATTTTTAACATTTGTGAAAGTTTAGCGTTTTAAAAATGTAGTCATTTAACGGGATATCTTTAGCAATATTAGACACTACGCAATCGGAACAGTTTGTTTAGTTAGGTCATTTAGTGGGTCAAATATCCTAAATATATATTATATTTTTATTAACAAAAATTTACACTAAATAATAGTATTAAATTTATTAATTATAAGTTTTATTTTATTTTAAAATGCCATGTCCCCATGTGGGGAACATGCAGCAAGTCCAAAATCAACAATTTGAAAACTATACATCGTGTTTAGACTTAAGAAAAGGGGGTGATCTCGGCAGTTTTTCGGCGCGAATAACGGGCTCGATAGTGGCTCGTGGAGTAATCCGCAAGTACCGTTGGATAGCTAGACGGGTGGTCGATAACTAAGTGTTTTAAGTTTTATAAACCGATATCATTTGTTAGGTTAAAATTGGGTTCAAAGTGAGGGTCGTGAAGCCGATTTAAAGGAAAAGTGTTTAACGAGTTATTTTCGATCTCGTCTATGGTTCTCAATAACGACTTTTGGGACAAACAAAAAATAGCCTTGTGTAGACGGCACGGCCGTCTACAACTTTCATTAATTGCCCACCCCGGGGCAAGGTCTTTTGCGGGTCGAAAGTGGGTCGAAAAAGGGTCGAGTTGCGACTAATTTTAAAACAAATATTCAAAAGTTTTGAATCTAATGTGCGGCAACTAGCCATCTTTCAACTCAAATTACGACTTCATTTTAGCTCTGTTTTTAGTAAATCTTTTTGCATCTTAATCTCGACACTAGTGGCTATATTACGAGCTACAAGTCTCGACCCATAGCTCATAATGCTGCCTTATATTTAGGTCCAAAAATAGTAGATTCTGCCCGAACATAAAATGACTAATTCATGTGTAGTTTCTGTTTTCAAAAGCCTCGTTAGATCAAAACATCTTTTATTAAAATGATACAAGCACATACTAGTTTAGTAATGACTATTAAACAAGAGTTACGGGAAGGTGTAAGTTACCCTTTTAACATAGTGTTTCAAAGCTTAGTTCCAGTTAGATTTTAACAAGCGAAGTTTGCTTCCAACTATGTCTCTTGGAAGCAGAAAGACACAATATGGTGTTTATATTTAAGCTTTTTGAACAAAATATTTTTCTCAAGCACGATACCTAATGGACACGGATGCTAAAGAAGAAATGACTACTCACATAGATTTGGTAAAAAGATCATGTGAAGGAAATACGAGGACACGAACCCACGCTTGGTTACTTGATGAATACAAAACCAACAAGATCCATCACTTGTAATTGCTTCGAGGATGAATAGAGGTGTTTGTTTGCCTTTTTCGGCCAGTGAGGACCTAAAGAAGGGTCGATTAAGGTCAGGACAGTTTAGGAATTCAAGATCAGTTTAAGGTTTTTACATGGTGATGATTTTGTCATTTGGATTTGTCGAACCCAGGAACAAAACAAGATTGGGAAGAAAATGGTTAAGAGTTTGTGTTTGTCTTTGTAGACTTGTTACTGCTCAAAAACAGGGAAAAAGCTCAAAGTGTGTCAACATAACTTTTCTTCCTTTCGTAGCTTATGTTGTTCATGAATCAGGGAGGGAGAAACAGAGAGCCAAGGTTTGTTTTTGTGTGTGTTAACATGTGATGTTAACATGATATTTGTAGGGTGAAAAGTGTGATAATTCCCTAGTTGGTTTAGTTTGGTTAGGAAGTAAATGGTTAAGTTAATTTTTAGGACAAATTAGGGGATATAAGGTACGCTTAGATGTGAACTAGGACAAGAATCACGTGTCCTGTATACATGGGATATGTTGCATCTAGTACACAAGAAGAAGTAAAGAGTACAATGAAACTTGGTGTATTTGAAGGTCAAACAAGAAAGAATGCTTTGGGAAAGAGATATACGGTCATGGCAGGAGGTCAAAGGAAAATGTGGGGAGATTTTTATGTTTTACGTTGGGTAGTAGCAACAAAAGAGGTAGAAGCAAGTTAGCTTTGTGGGTATTTGTGGGTTACAAGTATGATATATATATTGGGTAATAAACATAAGTGGGAGACATGATTTGAAATTTAAAACAAAAGAACACATGTGTGTAAGGGTACAACAAAGGGAGGCCCGGTTAATTTTGATAAAATTTAAGGGATTGAGTAGCTTTATTTTGACAAGGTATAATCTAGAGTATGTATATATTAATTGAATAGTTTAAATCGCGTATCGAAACTTAAATTATGTTGATTTTTAATAGAAGTCAGATCCTATAATAGTAATCCCTAACACGTAACGTGAGTAAGCAATTAACCATTTAAGTTAGAACTGTCATGAACGTCATTCCTAAAAATTCAAATTCGTACAAAAAAAATACGCGTAAACAATCGGGACATCAATAGACACACAAGTCTAACCCGAACCATATCGTTTTATGTAATTTAACTAAATTAAAAATTCACGTTTGTGACATGTATGCCCGTAAAAATGGATTAGAATGGAAACGGACTGGGAAAGTGTTAACCCAAGTTTGTTAGATGTGGCGCCCCACTGGTAGAACTTTCACTATAGTAGGAAATGTGTGCCCTTTAACTAGGATCACTCCCGCTAAAGCGAAGAAAGTGTGCCCTTTAACTAGGAGTACCAAGGCTACCAAAACACAAGCGTGTCCTTTAACTAGGAACACCGACACTACTGTAGGAACAAAGTGCCCTTTAAATAGGTATACTCCCACTATAGTGCCCGCTAATACTCCAAAACCTCAAAAAGTTAGAACTATAAAACCTGTTAGTGCTAATACTCACATTAGAAAATGCAGGAAATCTAAGGATAACATAAATGTTAGCAAATCTGATAATATCATATGTGTATCTGCTAACACTCCGGAACCAATAGTTTCCAATGCATTGTCTACTGTTGTTACTAAAAACAGGTGGTCCAAATTGTTCTCTGGTATTTGGACTCTGGTTGCTCCAAGCATATGACCGGATATCGCTCTCAGCTCAGAAATTTCGTCAACAAGTTTCTTGGTACGGTTCGATTTGGAAATGATCATATTGCAAAGATAATGGGTTACGGTGAATATCATATTGGGAATGTTATAATTTCAAGAGTGTATTATGTGAAAGGTCTCGGTCACAACTTATTTTCTGTGGGACAATTCTGTGATGCAAACCTAGAAGTTGCTTTTCAAGAGCATACCTGCTTCATTCGTAATTTGGAAGGTGTTGATTTATTAAAAGGTACTCGAGGGAATAATTTGTACACTTTGTCTCTACAAGATATGATGGCCGTTTGTCCCGTATGTCTTCTCTCCAAAGCATCAAAGACAAAGTCATGGTTATGGCATCGACGGTTATCTCATCTTAACTTTGACGCCATTAATCATTTGGCGAAAAATGAACTTGTTCATGGTCTTCCTAAACTTACATTTCACAAGGATCACTTGTGTTCCGCGTGTACAATGGGGAAAAGCACTAAGAAATCATACAAACCCAAGACTGAAGACACCAACCAAGAGAAACTTTATTTGTTGCATATGGATCTTTGTGGGCCAATGCGTGTTGAAAGTCTTAGTGGTAAAAAGTACATCCTCGTCATTGTCGATGATTACTCTCGATTTACATGGGTGAAATTTCTTAACCTAGATTCATCATCAGATTTCTCAAGATGATTCAAGTGCGTCTCAACACTACTGTCCGACGCATTCGTACAGATAATGGAACTGAATTTGTGAATCAAATCTTGCATAATTATTATAAAGAAGTTGGCATATCTCATGAAACATCCGTTGCTCGCACTCCACAACAAAACGGTGTCGTTGAAAGGCGAAATCGCACACTTATGGAAGCTGCTCGAACGATGTTAATTTACGCAAAGGCTCCATTGTTTTATGGGCAGAAGCAGTATCTACAACAGTTTTCACCCAAAACCGGTCACTAATTCGTAAACGCCATGATTAAACACCTTATGAGCTTCTACATGGAAAAGTACCAGATATATCATATCTTCATGTATTTGGTTCTCTCTGCTATCCAAATAATGATGGTGACAATTTGGGAAAACTTCAACCAAAGGCTGATATTGGTATTTTCATTGGTTATGCACCCACAAAGAAGGCATACTGGATCTACAACCGTAATTCTCGAAAGATCCTCGAAACTATGAATGTTGATTTTGATGAGCTGAAAGCAATGGCTTCTGAGCAAAGCAGCTCTGAACCCGCACTCCTGAAATGGGACCCAGTAACATTAGCTCTGGTCTTGTCCCAAATAACCCTTCTTCATCATCATTTACACCACCTTCTAGGACTGAATGGGATACGTTTTTTCAACCGTTCTTTGTTGAATTCTTTACTCCTCCGAGTATTGTTGCTCCAGAACCTGAGGTAATAGCTCCGGTTACCGAAGTTGTAGCTCCATCAACCGAAGCACAATCAGATACGTCTGCACCTACAATTGGTCAAGATATACCTTCAACAAGTAATTCTCAACCAACACCTGAATCAACTACCCATGTCATGCCTATTGAAGATGAAGAGGATGATGATGATCACGATTTGGAATTCGCTCAAATGCGTGAACTTCCATTATTTGGTGTACCAATTGCCGACCATAATCAAGCCGGGTCGTCCACCTCAGAGGAAGCTCCTACTACGGTCTACTTCAATGCATGGATTCGTGAACATGACAACAAGTAGACAAAGGATCATCCTATAGATTCTATTATTGGTGACCCTAATCGTCCGGTATCCACACGAAGTCAGTTACAAGAAAATACAATGTTTTGTCATTTTGATGCTTTTCTCACTGAAGTTGAACCTAAGACATGGCAAGAAGCTTTCACTAAATCCTGTTGGATAGAAGCTATGCAAGAAGAACTTAATGAATTTATACGTCTTGAAGTATGGGAACTTGTCCCATGCCCGGATCAAGTGAAATTACTCACTTTGAAATGGGTTTACAAGGTGAAACTCGACGAGTTAGGCGGAATATTGAAGAACAAAGCTCGACTAGTATCTCGTGGATACAAGCAATTATTGGGCATCTAATTTATGGAATCCTTTGCACATGTTGCCCGTTTGGAAGCTATTAGACTATTCCTTGCTTATGCAGCCCACATGAATATGATTGTCTATCAGATGGATGTGAAGACGACATTTCTTAATGGTGAAATCAAGGAAGAGGTCTATGTTCAACATCCGTATGGTTTGTGAATCCTAAATATCCTAATCATGTGTACAAGCTTAAAAAGGCTCTCTATGTGTTGAAGCAAGCTCCACGCGCATGGTATGATCTATTGTCACAATTCCTCATTACACAAGGCTTCGCTAAAGGCAAGGTGGATCCCACGCTGTTCATTCAGAAACGAGGTAAATATATGATTATGGTACAAATATATGTTGATGATATTATATTTGCTGCCTCGACCCAAACCTTATTTGATGAGTTTGGGAAACTCATGTCTTCCAAGTTTAAGATGTCAATGATGGGCAAGGTATCATTCTTCTTAGGACTTCAGATATCTCAGAGTCCCAGAGGCATCTTTATAAATCAATCCAAGTATGCCCTTGAATGCTTAAAAAATATAAGATGGAATCTTGCGACCCCGTGGATACTCCAATGGTGGAACGAACTAAGCTTGATGCGGATCCACATGGAGTTGCCGTTGATCCGACACTTTATCGTAGAATGATCGGTACCCTTCTGTATATCACAGCTAGTCGACCTGATCTTCAGTTTGCTATATGTATGTGTGCTCGGTATCAAACTAGACCTATTGAGTTACACTTAGCTACTGTTAAACGGATCTTTCGGTATCTTAAAGGAACCATCAATCGGGGACTTTGGTATTCGAAGGACTCTTCGATTGCACTAATGGCATAGGCAGATGCGGATCACGCGGGTTGTCAAGATACAAGGCATAGCACGAGTGAAACTTTGCAACTACTAGGAGATCGACTAATCAGTTGGACATCGAAAAGGCAGAAAAGCGCTGCAATTTCAAGTACGGAAGAAGAATACATAGCTATGTCCGGTTGCTGTGCTCAAATTCTTTAGATGAGATCGCAATTAACCGACTAGGGTCTAGGTTTCAACAAAATTCCGATGTACTGTGACAACAAGAGTGCAATTGTCTTATGCTGCAACAATGTTCTGTAAGAACTCGTATTTTACCGGTAATTAAATTATTCTTTTATTCGTACTTTTTGATTTTACAACGTTTAACTTGTTTGTTTTACCTTTTCATGCGTAAATTCTGAGAATTTAAGAATTTTAATTAAATTGTATTTTAATTATTTTTCTAACAATTAAAATAATTTATTTAGAATTACTAAAATTTTATTTTATTTTTCCATATTTATTTACTGTAGTAAACCGAAATTTAAAACCAACATTTAGACCGAGCTCTAATTCTATTCCTAATATCCGGACAATATTTATCACCCGCTTTTAAATGTCATGATCGTTTTATAAATAATATGAAATTCTTGACTAACCGACAAGGTTAAGTCTTTAACGTATCGAATACGTGTCATTTATTATTTATCGGCAAAGTTTATGTCTGTCATTGACCCTAAACATTTTTGTTATGACATATAATTTTTTTTTTATTGTCGTCGTTTTAATTTTTCGTTTTACGAGCATTCTTCGTAATTTAAGTTAAACTTTTAACCGTCGTTCTTTTATATAATGCGTTAACGTATTTTAAATCAGAAGACCCCATTTAATTATCAAAATATCAAGGTGCTCCAAATGTCAATGTTTTTATTTTTTATTGAGCGTTTATTTATCGTGTTTTACATGTAACTTTTATATCGCGTAACTTTTAAAATATCGGGTATCTATAATACCCGCTATATCATAGCCTTGGGTAAAATTAACAAATGAAATTTTCATTTATATCTCTATGCGACGTGTCACCCATATATAACAATAGATACACGTACTTTCATTAACTTAGATATATGTCAGTCAATTTGATGTTCTTATTTATCCACTTCCATCTCATATTATGCATCTTAAAGAAATGACTAACTTTTTGATCTTTCATTTGTACCGTAAGTCTTCAACACCATCATTATAAAGAATTATATCTAGTTTATTTAGTCCTAGATTAAAGGTTTTTATGTACTAATGATAATTCGTATTTGGTTTATTAGCCGCGAATTCGAGTTCGTTTTCGGTTGAGTCGAGGGCAGGTTTAACATCTTTAGTATTCGTGCTTGGTCCGTATCTATACTCGTGCATCGTGACTCCGGATCACTCGGAATTCCGCGGGGAGCTGAGGTATCACTTTATATCGACTCCATGTTATGATTTGTTATTGGTTAAAAATACTCGAATGAAATACTATAAAAGAAGAACACTCGCTTGTAAATTTTAAATTAGCTTATGATGAAGAAATTCTTCACATCATTTTTATGCTTGGAATTGCAGAATTACATTTTGGTCCTTAATTATAAGGCTATATACAAATGAATGTAAAAGATATCTCAAGTACCACTTTTGGTCCATATTTACCTTATGTTTTTCAAAATAATCCTAAGATTATTATTTAGTTATTTTATTCATATAATAAATGTGTTTATGAAACTCATTTAATTTTATACGTTGTTGTCTAAATTTTAAGATGCGTCATCTTTATTTTAGGTCATCATTAGTAGTTTGTGGTTTCTCGGCTTGATCTTATTTCATCGTTTGACCTCCGTCACTATTATCTTGATCGTTATCCTCGTTCGATATCGTTCTGGGTAAGGTGAGTTCATAGTCCCTTTTACTATTTATAAAATGTTTCTAAAACGCGGGATGAGATTTTATGTTGGAACACAAACTTTTAAACTGTATGCTATCCTGAACTGTATGCTGCCAGATGAATACAATATATTATTGCTTTTAGTTTCCATAGCCACTAAGTTTCCCCTCAATATCATGAACCATTAATAATTCACAGTTTGCAAGCGCGAATGTTGTGGATGGATCCATCGGGATTGACAATCCCCGTCTTGTATTACTTTGACGCATTACATTTGTTTATACTTGAGTATTTAGGCTGAGTACTCACTAGGGGAACTTGTTAATCTTCGATGTCATGAGCTAAATAGCAATAATATACATCATGACTATGGATAATGTACATAGTCATCCCCCCATTACTTGTTCTACAAATGAATGCTTGTGTTCCATACCTTTATTGCTAAACCTATGAATATCACTCAACTTCGTGTTGACGATTTTACATGTTTAAGCTCAGATATTAATACTTAGCTTTGCTTGGATGGGAGCCCGCAGGATATTATCGCAGCTTGGAGATTTCTGTGTTACTTTTAAAGTTTGGTTTTGGTAAAAGCCGTCAGAAGTTATTCTGTATTTTGAGTAACTATATGTTACAAAACCATGATTAAATAATATATTTTTCCGCTTATAAAACTCTGAGACCCTTGTTTAAAACTCTGATCTTTTATGATATAATGTAAATGTTTTATTACGTCAACCTTGTGTCAATAGTATTTCATTGTTTCTTGTCCCATGACGTGGCCCCCATGTTGCCTACGTGTTTCCTTGCCTGATTTCGGGGGTCTCACAGATTGGTATTAGAGCGATTGTTATAGGGAACTCAGTCATTTTCAAACCTTAGTCTACAACCAAAAGTTCAAATATTTCATGTTTTTAAGTGTCAAACACAGAATCTGCCATTGCTATTTGATATCTGCGCGGGTAACTCTCTAATCCTTATTATTTACTTTTAATTATCGTTGTAGTATTTCATCTCTTGATTTCAATTTGAAATATTACATTACCCTCATGACGATAACTACTATCTTATTCCAAATCCTTTGTGCTTAAGGAATTATCATTGGATATCATTGTGATTACACCTGCCATTACTGTATTTCTTGAATTCTTGTTTATGTAAACTTGATCTTGTTACCATGATTTTAATTTGTTACGACGTTACATACTTGTATTCGGAGCGAGTATGCTGCCAACTTTTCATACTCACTTTTCTGATTACTATTGTTATTTCGTTTATGCGTGATACGACTGATCTCATATACTCGTTCATTTTGAACCGCATGTTTTTCTCGACTCATTCTTTTAAATGTTGTGTGTATTCTCGTGATATCATTGTTCGGGATTAAATAAGTGTTGCTATCGATGAAACTTTTGATTTTCATATTACTACCGTGCGTGTTGTTTTCATTGTTTAACTCCTTTAAGATATCAGTTTAGATATCTAAATTGCCTTCCGACCATTTGTAGTTGGATGTCTTGAAAAATAGTCTATAGACCATTGTGTAGCTCAAGGTGTCTCTGAAAAATACTAAAGGACATCGTGTGAGTCAGACATCTCAAAGCATTCCTTGAATCAGTGTTGAATAATATCGTAGGTTTTCGTAACCATGATTGACCTTTACGTCATCATTTTACGCGACACTTGTATATCGATTAAATATTGACCATTCTTAGTTTCGACTTCAAATTACAACGTTCGTTGTACCTTGGAAACACCATCGTCATCTTGTAATTCATCTTCTATTATGTGGTGGTTAATTGGAATATGATTTTATTTTCTTCGTTTCGACTTCAAATTACAACGTTCGTTGTACCTTGGAAACACCATCGTCATCTTGTAATTCATCTTCTATTATGTGGCGGTTGATTGTAATATGATTTAATTTGTGTAAACATCTATCATAATTTTTCATAATACCCTCCCGCTTTGGTAACACAACTCATTAAAGATTCATTCTTTTTCCCTGTATATCTTGTGTATTCGGAGAATCATACCGTCAAGGAGACATTCCTACCTTGCATCTCGAAATCTAATACATGGATGTCATGCACCGTTTTGGTTTCTTAGATTCTCGTTGGTATTCTTGAACCATTTTTTATGCTATATTTTTCTTTATATTCTCAATTATACAATCTATTTTTTGTTTTCATGAGATCTACAAGTCATGTGTGTACATAAATTCCGGGTCGTTATGAAGTTTGATTAAATTTCGAGGTGTGTCGAAAAATATACTTTCCGCAGAAAATTTACAGGTAATTTAACGATGTCGAGAAAATATTTGTATAAACTTTAGACTTAAAAGTATGTTTCTACTTATCGAAACGGTCGTTTGGACATAAAATTAGACCCGTATGAATTTACAGTTACGCTCGTATGAATTTTGTAAAATTTAAGAGTTAAGTTTCTGCATATATGAAAACTTGGTGCTGATGTATTATTGTAGGGGGTAAAATTTTCATTTTCTGGTATGATACAGTTGTCGGTCGAAACACGAAAGTTGTCTAGAATGTCGTTTTACGTCTACCGCAAATGAACTAGTGTTGAAACTGATATTTTACTTTTTTAATAGCATACTTTTGTCGAATAATTTTCGATGTGCACACATATGGATTCTTTTATCCTTTCTTTTATACATGACTTATTTGTCATTCTATTTTATCTTTATTTTCCTCTATGGTACCAACGATTTGGATCGATACTTGAAGTTCTTATTTTCACATCTTTCGTCAGCATTTAATACGTGTCTCATCACGATTCCAGCTAAACCTTTTGAAACTCTAGCATCAAGTAAGCATTTCATCGATTTTCTAATTAATTACTCTTTACTACTCCCGTGTAACCCAGTCACTATTTTATAAGATATCATCATGTCACCATATATATAAAATTATTATTGTTTTTGTTAATGCAATAATGCCTAAAAATGTTACTTTCATTTTTCGGTCTCGCTTAGTTTTGATTACGACAATATGTAAAACAAGCATTTACGAAAACAACGAAAAACGAATTCTTGAGTTCAAGTATTTTTCATTTTACCCATTTTTACTTAAGGTATGAATAAACAAGTACTAACCTTAATCAAGTGATCAAGTGATTTAATCTTTTCTTAAAACTCACTTTTTATTTGTGACAAGTTTTTAATTAAACTTTATTTTTAAGAAAATGTTTTATTAAATTAAATATTTGAAAATTTGAAAATAGCATATTCCCTTTTGATTTGGAATATCCTTTCTGGATATTTTTATAATCAGATATGACCTCCACCACTAAAGGACAAAAAGGGAGCGGAGTCTAGTCTGGCGGTTCCCTAGCGCCTAGGCGGTTCCTTATCGATAAGGTACCACCGACTGAGATAAGGAACCGCGGGCAAATATAGCCGTTGGCCTTTTGTCCTATAAATAGTGGAACTTTCTCAGATTTTCAATCCACCTCTTTTGCACACAAATTTCCAGATTCAAACATACTTCTTAAATCACTCAAATCCTTGATCATTTGATTGATTACTACTTGTTTAGAAGTGAATCTATCTCATCCATCCCTTCCTCTTCAAGTGCAAAGAGAAGAACACTATCATTGTGAAGTGTTGAGTCCACCACCAAAGATCCTTTTAAGATCAAATTTTATACATTTTTTGTTGTGTAATAGTTGTGAAGATCCAAGTAGTTGTGTCTATTTGGAAGTTGTGTATGTACTAAGTATAGTTGTGCAGATTGGTCCTAGCTACGATTAGCGCTCGACTTTTAGCTTAGAGTCGGAAATTGGTTAAGCGACGTGTACGGTTTTCTCCACCATAAGGAGCTTGTTGTGTAGTGAACTCTCGAGTAAGGAGTACTCGAGGAGTGGAGTAGGAACGAGGAGTGAGCTTCGTTGTCGAACCACTATAAATCCTTGGTGTTTGGTTTGATCTTTCTTTACCCTTAACTCTTTACATTCTTTATTCTTTGTGCATATATATTAGTTAGTATTAGTTTAAATTACACTATCATTGTTCATATTGTGCATAAGAAGATTTCACTTATTTCCTTAAGTCTAAGTTTCTGAGAAAAAGGATTTTTTGAAAACCATCATTTAACAAGTAAATATAAGAAACTATTCAACCGCCCCCCTTCTAGTTTCTACAATTGGTATCAGAGCTGGTTGCTCAAGTTTTTCTAAAATATATTGTATTTTAAAACTTGAATCGATCTATGGATTCTAACAAGTACCTAGAATGGCAATCTATGCAAAGACCACCATTTTTTGATACCGATAGTTTTATTTATTGGAAAAATAGATTTGAGACTTATGTGAAATCAAAATATTTAGATCTTTGGCATGTTATTACAATTGGTGACTTTTTACCTTATCAATTTAATGAAGTTTCTAAAACAAAGGAATTGGTCACTTTTGACAAAGCTAATGACGATACTAAAAAGAAACTTTCGAAAAATAATGAGGCTAAAATGGTGATTTATAATGCTTTACCTAAGAAAGAGTATGAACGGATTTTTATGTGTGAAACCGCTAAAGATATTTGGAACACTCTTTTAGTAACCCACCAAGGTAATAGCCAAGTCAAAGAAAGCAAAATCGATCTTCTTGTCTAACAATATGAACAATTTGTCATCTTAGAAGATGAAGCTATTGATAATGCTTTTGCTAGATTTAACACTATTATTACTAGTCTAAAAGCACTTGATGAAGGTTTTTCTAGCAAGAACAATGTTAGGAAGTTTCTAAGGGCCTTACATCCGAAGTGAAGAGCAAAAGTTACAGCGATCGAAGAATCGAAAGATCTCTCAACTTTATCACTCGATGAACTCATAGGCAACTTGAAGGTTCATGAGATGATAATTTTGAAGGACTCGGAATTGGTGAAAACCAAGAGTGAAAGGAAGTCTCTTGCACTCAAAGCCAAAAAGGCACAAAGCGATCATGATAGTTCCTCAGATAGTGATGACGAGGAGTATGCATTGGCAGTGAGAGATTTCAAGAGGTTCTTCAAAAGACGAGGTCAACACGTGAGGCAACCCAACAATGACAAGAAACCATTCTCAAAGAATCGGTTTGCCAAGAATGAAAAAGGTGATAGGAATTGCTTTAGATGTGGTGATCCAAATCATTTCATTAGTGAGTGTCCAAAGCCTTCAAGCGATAAGAATCACACGGCATTCGTTAGTGGTTCTTGGAGCGATAGCGGTGAAGATGTTGATGACAACCCCAAAGAGGAGAAATGTCTCATGGCTCACACTTCTAAAGAGATATGCTTGGGAATTGATTTGGAACCCGACGAGTGGATTAAGGATAGTGGTTTTTCTAAACACATGATGGGTAATCGAAGTTTGTTCTCACGGTACAAAGCATATGATGGAGGTAAAGTCACATTCGCTAGTAGTCTACGTGGTAATATCATTGGCAAAGGTACGGTTTCTCTTGACTCCATGACTATTGAAAATGTTGAGCACGTAGATAATTTAGGGTTTAACCTTTTAAGCATAGGTCAAATTTGTGACAATAAGTGTAAGGTCATCTTTTCGGAAAATGATAGTGAAATCGTAAAAGATGGAAAGGTCATTGGAAAAGGTATTAGAAAGCATGGGCTTTATGTCATGAAGGTCAATAAGAAGTCAAAAGACAACATATGTCTTGCGACTATAGATGATAGTTCTACTCTTTGGCATAGGAGATTAGGTCACGCTAATATGCGTCTAATTCAATCTTTAGTCTCTAAGGAGTTGGTAAGACACCTCCCCAAGATGAAGTTTGATAGTCACTTTTGTGATGCTTGCAAAGTTGGAAAGCAAGTTCACTCAAGTCACAAAGCCAAGAATTTGGTTTCAACCTCTCGGTGCTTAGAACTCCTACATATGGATCTCTTTGGACCTACCGCCATACGAAGTTATGGAGGTAACCTTTATACCCTAGTTATAGTTGATGACTACTCTAGATTCACTTGGACTAGATTTTTGGCATCTAAGAATGAAGCTTTCGATCATTTCGAAATATTTAGTCGAAGAATTCAAAATCAACTAGGATGTCTAATTGTCTCTATTAGGACGGATCATGGTAGGGAATTTGATAATGAAGTGCAATTTGGTTCCTTTTGTGAAGCTCATGGTATTACCCATAGCTTCTCGGCTCCTCGCACTCCACAATCAAATGGGGTAGTTAAAAGGAAGAATAGGACCATCCAAGAGATGAGTAGGACGATGTTAAACGAGCAATCTTTGCCTCAAAAGTTTTGGTGCAATGCCGTAGACACATCGACTTATATTCTCAATCAAATTCTTATTCGACCTTTCCTAGGAAAGACCCCCTATGAGATTCTTAAAGGTAAGAAACCCTCATTGGAATAGTTTAGGGTGTTTGGAAGCAAGTGCTTTATCCTCAACACCAAAGACTACCTTACCAAGTTTGACCCAAAGTCTTACGAATGTATCTTTTTAGGTTATTCCCAAATTAGCAAAGCCTACATAGTCCTCAATAGAACCTCGGGCGTAACTGAAGAATCACTTAACCTGACTTTTGATGAAACCCCTCCTTTAACCAAGACACCACCATTGATTGATGATGACTTGGATGAAGTAGAAGTAGTTAGAGCCAAAGAGGTTAGAAAAATAGGAGTTGAAGACCTTAGTGTTGAAAAGGAAGTAAACATTAAGGAGTCTAAGGATCATACTCTCAATAATATCATTGGTGACTTAAATCAAAGGACCCTAAGATCACGAGTCCAAAACCAAAGCAACTTCTTTTGTTTCGTCTCCTTGATTGAACCAAATAATGTTAAAGAAGCTTTGACGGATGAGAGTTGGGTCATTGCGATGCAAGAAGAATTGAATCAATTTGTTGCTAATGATGTTTGGGAACTTGTTCCTCCACCTATAAGTTCTAACATTATAGGAAACAAATGGTTATATAGGAATAAGCTAGATGAGAATGGTGTTGTGTCTCGTAACAAAGCTAGACTTGTAGCACAAGGCTATAATCAACAAGAAGGGATTGATTATGACGAGACATATGCACCGGTAGCAAGATTAGAATCCATTAGAATCCTTTTAGCCTACGCTTGTGCCTTAGATATTAAGCTTCAACAAATGGATGTAAAGAGTGTGTTTCTTAACGGTTTGATCAATGAGGAGGTATATGTGGCTCAACCTCCCAGCTTCATTGATTTTGAGAAACCGAATCATGTTTACAAGCTTAAGAAGGCACTTTATGGTCTTAAACAAGCACCCAAAGCTTGGTATGATAGACTTAAAGCGTTTCTTGTTAAACATGAGTATACCATGGGAATGGTAGACAACACTCTCTTTACAAAGAAGAAAGGTTCTCACCTCATAATCGTGCAAATATTTGTTGATGACATTATATTTGGCTCAACTTGTCAAGAATTGTGTGATGACTTTGCCAAAATCATGCATGATGAGTTTGAAATGAGTATGATGGGAGAACTTAACTTCTTTTTAGGACTCCAAATTAAACAAATCGACGATGGTATTTTCTTTAGTCAATCTAAGTACGCTAAAGAAATGCTAAAGAAATTTGGATTAGAAGAATCTAGACCTATGAAGACCCCAATGGCCTCAGATACTAAACTCACCGTAGATGATGATTGTGAGTCGGTAGACAACACCAAATATATAGGTATGATTGGTAGTTTGTTGTACCTAACGGCAAGTCGACCAGATATCATGTTTAGTGTTTGCCTTTGTGCTCGCTTCCAA
Source organism: Glebionis coronaria (assembly GCA_025667525.1). Taxonomy (NCBI): domain Eukaryota; kingdom Viridiplantae; phylum Streptophyta; class Magnoliopsida; order Asterales; family Asteraceae; genus Glebionis; species Glebionis coronaria. Next base: position 28,836,881 of record CM046875.1, on the reverse strand, counting down.
GAGGCTCCCAAAACCTCTCACCTTGAAGCGGTTAAGCGTATCTTCCGATACATTAAGGGCACTATACATTTAGGATTATGGTATCCTAAAGGGACCGGCGTAGAAACCATTGTCTACGCGAACTCGGATCATGCGAGAGACTATGTGGACCGGAAAAGCACTAGTGGTGTTTGTACCTTCATGGGTTGTTGTTTAACTTCTTGGTTCTCCAAGAAACAAACCGCTCTTGCGATATCCACCACGAAAGCTGAGTATGTGAGTGCCGGAAAAGCATGCCAACAAGCTCTATGGATGAAGCAAGCGCTTGTTGATTACGGGATTCGTCTTGATGATGTTCCCATAATGTGCGACAATAAAGGTGCTATAGACCTTAGCAAGAATCCCGTGCAACATTCCCGAACCAAGCACATAGAAATTCATCACCATTTTCTTAGGGATAATGTTCAAAAGGGGAACATTTCAATTGAGAAGGTACCCTTCGAGGATAACCTAGCCGACATCTTCACTAATCCACTTAAGAGGGAACCTTTTAATTACTTGCGTCTAGGTCTAGGATTAATGGAACATATTCCTTAATTGCTTTCCCTTTATTGAGTCTCTTCCTTTCTTTTGAGTTTTTTTTTTAACTTTGAGTCTTTGAGTCTCCTAAGCTCTTCTTGAAAATCTTCTCTTCTCCTTTTCAAAATCCTCAAAGTCTCTTTCGAAAATGGTCAAGAAATGTTTTGACATTGTTAATTCAATCTAAAAACGTTTTTCATAGATTCTTGCTATTAATCTTGAGCTTACATAATTCATATGTATGATTCTCTCAAACATAGCAAGAACAAGATAGAACCTCGGGCGTAATTGAAGAATCACTTAACCTGACTTTTGATGAAACCCCTCCTTTAACCAAGACACCACCATTGATTGATGATGACTTGGATGAAGTAGAAGTAGTTAGAGCCAAAGAGGTTAGAAAAATAGGAGTTGAAGACCTTAGTGTTGAAAAGGAAGTAAACATTAAGGAGTCTAAGGATCATACTCTCAATAATATCATTGGTGACTTAAATCAAAGGACCCTAAGATTTCGAGTCCAAAACCAAAGCAACTTCTTTTGTTTCGTCTCCTTGATTGAACCAAATAATGTTAAAGAAGCTTTGACGGATGAGAGTTGGGTCATTGCGATGCAAAAAGAATTGAATCAATTTGTTGCTAATGATGTTTGGGAACTTGTTCCTCCACCTATAAGTTCTAACATTATAGGAAACAAATGGTTATATAGGAATAAGCTAGATGAGAATGGTGTTGTGTCTCGTAACAAAGCTAGACTTGTAGCACAAGGCTATAATCAACAAGAAGGGATTGATTATGACGAGACATATGCACCGGTAGCAAGATTAGAATCCATTAGAATCCTTTTAGCCTACGCTTGTGCCTTAGATATTAAGCTTCAACAAATGGATGTAAAGAGTGTGTTTCTTAACGGTTTGATCAATGAGGAGGTATATGTGGCTCAACCTCCCAACTTCATTGATTTTGAGAAACCGGATCATGTTTACAAGCTTAAGAAGGCACTTTATGGTCTTAAACAAGCACCCAAAGCTTGGTATGATAGACTTAAAGCGTTTCTTGTTAAACATGAGTATACCATGGGAATGGTAGACAACACTCTCTTTACAAAGAAGAAAGGTTCTCACCTCATAATCGTGCAAATATTTGTTGATGACATTATATTTGGCTCAACTTGTCAAGAATTGTGTGATGACTTTGCCAAAATCATGCATGATGAGTTTGAAATGAGTATGATGGGAGAACTTAACTTCTTTTTAGGACTCCAAATTAAACAAATGGACGATGGTATTTTCTTTAGTCAATCTAAGTACGCTAAAGAAATGATAAAGAAATTTGGATTAGAAGAATCTAGACCTATGAAGACCCCAATGGCCTCGGATACTAAACTCACCGTAGATGATGATTGTGAGTCGGTAGACAACACCAAATATATAGGTATGATTGGTAGTTTGTTGTACCTAACGGCAAGTCGACCGGATATCATGTTTAGTGTTTGCCTTTGTGCTCGCTTCCAAGAGGCTCCCAAAACCTCTCACCTTGAAGCGGTTAAGCGTATCTTCCGATACATTAAGGGCACTATACATTTAGGATTATGGTATCCTAAAGGGACCGGCGTAGAAACCATTGTCTACGCGGACTCGGATCATGCGAGAGACTCTGTGGACCGGAAAAGCACTAGTGGTGTTTGTACCTTCATGGGTTGTTGTTTAACTTCTTGGTTCTCCAAGAAACAAACCGCTCTTGCGATATCCACCACGAAAGCTGAGTATGTGAGTGCCGGAAAAGCATGCCAACAAGCTCTATGGATGAAGCAAGCGCTTGTTGATTACGGGATTCGTCTTGATGATGTTCCCATAATGTGCGACAATAAAGGTGCTATAGACCTTAGCAAGAATCCCGTGCAACATTCCCGAACCAAGCACATAGAAATTCATCACCATTTTCTTAGGGATAATATTCAAAAGGGGAACATTTCAATTGAGAAGGTACCCTTCGAGGATAACCTAGCCGACATCTTCACTAAGCCACTTAAGAGGGAACCTTTTAATTACTTGCGTCTAGGTCTAGGATTAATGGAACATATTCCTTAATTGCTTTCCCTTTATTGAGTCTCTTCCTTTCTTTTGAGTTTTTTTTTTAACTTTGAGTCTTTGAGTCTCCTAAGCTCTTCTTGAACATCTTCTCTTCTCCTTTTCAAAATCCTCAAAGTCTCTTTCGAAAATGGTCAAGAAATGTTTTGACATTGTTAATTCAATCTAAAAACGTTTTTCATAGATTCTTGCTATTAATCTCGAGCTTACATAATTCATATGTATGATTCTCTCAAACATAGCAAGAACAAGATAGAATCATGGAGGATCATTGTGTCATGACTTAAGGTCTTGTCTTACACACCTCCTACATCGATTTTTAAAATCCATGTATTTCGGTCAATCCCTATTTGGTGAGTTTGTATGTGTTCTCTTTGTCTATCTTTGCTTTTAAGCATATCCCTATGATAAGTTAGAATAGAAAAATAAGATTTGCTGAAAAATCTTCCTTCACCACCAAAATTCAACCACTGTAGGCGGTCCCATATATGAACCGCGGTCCCTTATCAATAAGGAACCGTAGGAAGCAATAAGGAACCGCGTGCAGTGCTTCCTTTTTTTTAGGTTTTTCTAAAATTCAAAATTTGTTCAAACATTTTTTGAGAATCCCTGCTTCAACCCTTTGAACACCCCAAAAATACCTTGAGCCTTCCCTATTTAACCATAAGCATTTTGCCTTACTTCACATCCCAAAATGTGTTACTCTCCTAATGAAAGCCTTGATTCTCCTCCATTTTCCCCAATTTCTTTCAATCCCAACTCACCCAAGAACACTTTCAATCCAACTTCACCCAAGAACACTCTTAATCACATTTCTCCTACCAAGAATGTTGATTGTGGAATATCTTTTCTTCCACCACCACCCTTTAGTGTTCTTCCTCCTTCTCATGATAATGTCATGCACCATGGGACATATTGTCATTGTTGTCAATATCAACATCTTGATATGGCACACATCTATGAGGAGTTGAGCTACATCAAGAGTCTCTTAATCAACCCTCCTCTTCACTTTGATTATGAGATCTCCACCAAGCCACCACCACCACATTCCGCCACTACCTTGTCTTTCATATAAGCATTGGTTGCTTATCCACAAGACACCTTATTCAAGCAAATCTTAGAATTCTAGATTAACTAGGATTAGATTTATGCTTTTGGCTTGTTTCCTCTTTCATACATCTTTGTATGACTCTTTTTTATTTATATGACTTCACTTGGATCTTAGTCTTTGTGTTTTCTTCTCTTTTTTATTTTTTGTGTGACCTATAGCTATCTCTTGTTGGTTGTTTCTTTTGTTCAACTAACCCTTCTATGTAGCTTGTCACCATATCTCGATTCCTCGGTGCCCCAAGCAAGGGGGAGTAAGCACCAAGGGGGAGTCTTTGCAAAGTTCTTCTCTTCAACACCGACTTGTGCAACCTTTTTGCTTCGACAAAGGGGGAGAAATGAATAAACTCGTCTTCGAAAAATCTTGTTTTTGTGTGATTAAGTTTATGTATTGTCGGAATCAAAAAGGGGAGATTGTTAATGCAATAATGCCAAAATAACGTTACTTGCATTTTTCGGTCTCGCTTAGTTTTGATTACGACAATATGTAAAAACAAGCATTTACGAAAACAACGAAAAACGAATTCTTGAGTTCAAGTATTTTTCATTTTACCCATTTTCACTTAAGGTATGAATAAACAAGTACTAACCTTAATCAAGTGATCAAGTGATTTAAGCTTTTCTTAAAACTCGCTTTTTATTAAGTGTGACAAGTTTTTAATTAAACTTTCTTTTTAAGAAAATGTTTTATTAAATTAAATATTTGAAAATTTGAAAATGGCATATTCCTTTTTGATTTGGAATATCCTTTCTTGGATATTTTTATAATCAGATATGACCTCCACCACTAAAGGATAAAAAGGGAGCAGAGTCTAGTCCGGCGGTTCCCTAGCGCCTAGGCGGTTCCTTATCGATAAGGTACCGCCAGCTGAGATAAGTAACCGCGGGCAGATATAGCCGTTGGCCCTTTGTCCTATAAATAGTGGACCTTTCTCAGATTTTCAATCCACCTCTTTTGCACACAAATTTCCAGATTCAAACATACTTCTTAAATCACTCAAATCCTTGATCATTTGATTGATTACTACTTGTTTAGAAGTGAATCTATCTCATCCATCCCTTCCTCTTCAAGTGCAAAGATAAGAACACTATCATTGTGAAGTGTTGAGTCCACCACCAAAGATCCTTTGAAGATCAAATTTTATACATTTGGTGTTGTGTAATAGTTGTGAAGATCCAAGTAGTTGTGTCTATTTGGAAGTTGTGTATGTACTAAATATATTTGTGTAGATTGGTCCTAGCTACGATTAGGGCTCGACTTTTAGCTTAGAGTCGGAAATTGGTTAAGCGACGTGTACGGTTTTCTCCACCATAAGGAGCTTGTTGTGTAGTGAACTCTCGAGTAAGGAGTACTCGAGGAGTGGAGTAGGAACGAGGAGTGAGCTTCGTTGCCGAACCACTATAAATCCTTGGTGCTTGGTTTGATCTTTCTTTACCCTTAACTCTTTACATACTTTATTCTTTGTGCATATATATTAGTTAGTATTAGTTTAAATTACACTATCATTGTTCATATTGTGCATAAGAAGATTTCGCTTATTTCCTTAAGTCTAAGTTTTTGAGAAAAATGATTGTTTGAAAACTATCATTTAACAAGTAAATATAAGAAACTATTCAACCCCCCCCCCCCCTTCTAGTTTCTACAGTTTTTACGAATAATTTTACCAATTTGTACAACTGGGCTTTATAAAATACTTGAAAAATGCCTTATAAAGTTAATTGACATTGTTTTACGATGTATTTTCACAAATTGTTTTACTTTGGTCTTATAAAAGAATTCTTGTAACATTTAAGTTGTTGATTTAAATATCAAGCGGATTACTTATTTGGGAAAAGTTTCATAAATCATATTAAATTCTGTTTTACAAATGGCATGTTGTTTTTTTATATATATAAATATAAGAAATGTAACACTAGCTTGACGAAACTGAGCATGGCATTGCTAGTCCTAAATTATGCATGGCATGATCACCTATGCGTAATTTAGATGGAGTCATGCGAGGCTGAATAGTAGTCACCTTAAAATCTTGTTAAAATTAAATTATGAAAACTTTTATGCGTTATGCAAGTAGTACAAGTTCATGACAAATGCATATGTTTCTTTATCTTTTCTTGAACGAATTACCTGTGTGCGAGTACAATCTATTTTTCTTTACTCAATGAGCTTTGCTCTAATTCTTACCTCATTTTCTCTCATGATACAATTCTATTTACTGCTCGTCTAGTTACTGACTATTGATATCGTACTTGGAAGTTCTAGTGTTTTATTACTTTCTCCTCGACCAACTTTCTTTGAGTAAATTTTGGTATATCTTCGAAATGTCTCCAGACGAGAATAACGATTTATGACTGTACATGTGTAGTGATATCGTATATTCGTCATGAAGTGTGTCAGACTCTATTGCCTCGAAATTCGCTCGTGTAAACCATGTGTTAATTTCGCTCTCTAATTGCCAATGTTGTTCATTTTACTTGAATCATACACAAGTGACTAACTAAGAATTTTTCTTTGATTCAAAAATTTTTGTGTGGCTTTTATCTTTTAATAGTGTATCGAATACCGAGAACTTAATAAGCTGATGTTGTTGATACCAACCGCATTCAAGAATTGATAACTTGCTAAATCCTTTGTATCTTATTGTCTTATCATCGATGCATTTATTTTATTATGTTCGTTAAGAAATTGATACGAATTTCATTTTATACCCTCCTGCTATTGCTTGCATTCTGATTGCGGACTATTATTTGCTTCATATTCGTTTGCTATCTTGTCATCTTTTGAAAACTGAATTTGTCCAATGTTTACCATTTGATACATTAAACAACTTTATGGATTTCTATATATTATTGTAAATTTTTTAAGAAAATTTTACACATTTTATCAAACATTTAAATTACCAAAATAACCGTCTCAAGCTAAAATGTCGGATCTATAAATTTTCTTTGTAAAAATTTTAACTTATGTTTAATATGACATCATCCATTACCTTTTGAACTATTTTGATTTTTGCATCATATTTTAATTCCAGTCTAATGAAATTACCGTCTTGAACTTCATTCCTATTAAGGATTTTAAATAATTTGGAAAATATATTTCCTCTAATCGTAACCATAAACCCAAGTTTTAGCAATAATTTCATACAATCATCCTAAGATTTCTCAAGACGACCAAAATAAAACTTGAACCTAGTTTACTTCTATTTCGAACACTATCTTGATCAAGAAATACTTAGCGATTATTTACCCATTAAAGATACATTTTCCTCTTAATTTCTATATAACATACTTAAAACCCACCTTTTCTTAGGAAAGTAACTTATTGTGTTTTCTGGTTTACGCGATTTGTAATTCCTCGTCGATCATTAATCTTAATTCGTTTTAGTGCATCTTCTCTGTTTAAGTGTTTATCATGTTTATTCTATCTCTAAATACCCTTTCGTATTTAAAGACCACTTCAAAGCAGAGTATCCTTATTTATTCTCGTCTCTTTCCGTCTCCAGTTAAACTCTGTGAGACCAGAGTTCCTTTAGGGGAGGCGACTGTAAGAACTTGTATTTTACGGGTAATTAAATTATTCTTTTATTCGTACTTTACGATTTTACACTGTTTAACCTGTTTGTTTTACCTTTTCATGCGTAAATTCTGAGAATTTAAGAATTTTAATTAAATTGTATTTTGATTATTTTTCTAACAATTAAAATAATTTATTTAGAATTATTAAAATTTTATTTTATTTTTCCATATTTATTTACTATAGTAAACCGAAATTTAAAATCAACATTTAGACCGAGCTCTAACTCTATTCCTAATTTCCGGACAATATTTATCACCCGACTTTTAAATGTCATGATCGTTTTATAAATGATATGAAATTCTTGACTAACCGACAAGGTTAAGTCTTTAACGTATCGAATACGTGTCATTTATTATTTATCGGCAAAGTTAATGTCCGTCATTGACCGTAAAGATTTTTGTTATGACATATAAATATTTTTTTTATTGTCGTCGTTTTAATTTTTCGTTTTACGAGCATTCTTCGTAATTTAAGTTAAACTTTTAACCGTCGTTCGTTTATATAATGCGTTAACGTATTTTAAATCAGAAGACCCCATTTAATTATCGAAATATCAAGGTGCTCCGAATGTCAATGTTTTTATTTTATATTGAGCGTTTATTTATCGTGTTTTACGTGTAACTTTTATATCGCGTAACTTTTAAAATATCGGGTATCTATAATACCCGCTATATCATAGCCTTGGGTAAAAATTAAAAAACAAAATTTTCATTTATATCTCTATGCGACGTGTCACTCGTATATAACAAGAGATACACGTACTTTCATTAACTTAGATATATGTCGGTCAATTTGATGTTCTTATTTATCCACTTCCATCTCATATTATGCATCTTAAAGAAATGACTAACTTTTTGATCTTTCATTTGTACCGTAAGTCTTCGACACCATCATTATAAAGAATTATATCTAGTTTATTTAGTCCTAGATTAAAGGTTTTTATGTACTAATGATAATTCGTATTTGGTTTATTAGCCGCGAATTCGAGTTCGTTTTCGGTTGAGTCGAGGGCAGGTTTAACATCTTTAGTATTCGTGCTTGGTCCGTATTTATACTCGTGCATCGTGACTCCGGATCACTCGGAATTCCGCGGGGAGCTGAGGTATCACTTTATATCGACTCCATGTTATGATTTGTTATTGGTTAAAAATACTCGAATGAAATGCTGTAAATGAATAACACTCGCTTGTAAATTTTAAATTAGCTTATGATGAAGAAATTCTTCACGTCATTTTAATGCTTGGAATTGCATAATTACATTTTGGTCCTTAATTTATAAGGCTGTATACAAATGAATGTTAAATATATCTCAAGTACCACTTTTGGTCCATATTTACCTTGTGTTTTTCCAATTAATCCTAAGATTATTATTTAGTTATTTTATTCATATAATAAATGTGTTTATAAAACTCATTTAATTTTATACGTTGTCGTGTAAATTTTTAAGATGCGTCATCTTTTTTTTAGGTCATCGTTAGTAGTCCGTGGTTTCTCCGCTTGATCTTATTTCATCGTTTGACCTCCGTCACTATTATCTTGATCTTTATCCTCGTTCGATATCGTTATGGCTAAGGTGAGTTCATAGTCCCTTTTACTATTTATAAAATGTTTCTAAAACGCGGGATGAGATTTCATGTTGGAACACAAACTTTTAAACTGTATGCTATCCTGAACTGTATGCTATCCTAAACTGTATGCTGCCAGATGAATACAATATATTATTGCTTTTAGTTTTCATAGCCACTAAGTTTCCCCTTAATATCATGAACCGTTAATAATTCATAGTTTGCAAGCGCGAATGTTGTGGATGGATCCACCGGGATTGACAATCCCCGTCTTGTATTACTTTGACGCATTACATTTGTTTATACTTGAGTATTTAGGCTGAATACTCACTAGGGGAACTTACCTTTTGTTAAGCTTCGGTGTCATGAGCTAAATAGCAATAATATACATCATGACTATGGATAATGTACATAGTCATCCCCCCCATTACTTGTTTTACAAATGAATGCTTGTGTTCCGCACCTTTATTGCTAAACCTATGAATATCACTCAACTTCATGTTGACGATTTTACATGTTTAATCTCATGTATTAATACTTAGCTTTTCTTGGATGGGAGCCCGTAGGATATTATCGCATCTTGGAGATTTATGTGTTACTTTTAAAGTTTGGTTTTGGTAAAATCTGTCAGAAGTTATTCTGTATTTTTAGTAACTATATGTTACAAAACCATGATTAAATAATATATTTTCCCGCTTATAAAACTCTGGGACCCTTGTTTAAAACTCTGATCTTTTATGATATAATGTAAATGTTTTATTACGTCAACTTTGTGTCAACAGTATTTCATTGTTTCTTGTACCATGACGTGGCCCCCATGTTGCCTACGTGTTTCCTTGCCTGATTTCGGGGGTCTCACATGTTCAATTCTCCCGGTCGAAGCATATTGACATTCGCTACCACTTCATCAAGGAGCAAGTGGAAAATGGAGTGATTGAGCTTTACTTTGTCCGATCTGAGTATCAATTAGCGGATATTTTCATGAAGGCTTTAGATCGCGCTCGAATGGAATTTTTGGCCGACAAGCTAGGTTTGAGAACTTTCTCGCCCGAGACTCTAAAGGAACTGGTAGATGAAGCGAAAGAATAGTGGTGGTAAACTATTCTCCGTATCCTTGGTGATCATCGGTATACATTGTATATATTTTTATCTACAAAAGCAAAATACAAAAATATAAAACCATATAAAAACCATAAAAATTGAAAAATTCAGAAAAATCCAAAAATATTTTTACTTTATTTTCAAAGGCATGTCTTTCGGTACGATAATATTTACGGCCTTAGAAATGTTGATTAATATTGACATGACGCCATAAATAGAGTTCGTACAAAAGTTGTAAATATTTCATAAAACATGCCTATATGGCTTGTAGTTATTTCAGACTTCAACCCGGTTTTCATATTAAAGTCAAGTATTTCTTATGAAAGCTTTGGCTCAACAACGGGAATTAATTTTCTGGGGCAAGGTTTACTTTAAAACCTTGTAAGGGATCAAGTTTACTTTATAACTTGGTCTAACACAAATCTATGTACGCATCAGTGCATTTATTTGTTAAAACAAGAGAAGTTTTGTTTTTATGAAGCTATCATCTCTACAACCGTAGCTATCTACAATTGGAATCTACATACTCGACGATGCGACTACTCAAACAAAGACAACAGCTCTTTCGATAAAACACGGGTCAACAATTGAGGGGGAGCAATTGTCAAGCATTCAGAATCTTCGATGCCGAACGTGCCAAGTTCACAAGTTGGTGTCAAGACAACAATACCAATCGTACATGTGGTGTCAAGAGATGACTTCAAACGTGACGTGGCGACCAACATTTGCATAAAAGAACCATTTGATCTTATCATATGATGTTCTCATCAATCAGGTCCAACCTTGTCAATTCATTCTTATATGGTGAATATGTGATCATTTTACAAATCGGTATCATATCTCAACATTTGGTATCATGAAGATTAAATGGACTTGTATTTTTCTTCCCAAAATCTTTGTTAAAATTTTATTAAATCAATTGATATTAAAACATCGATTGGGTTAATATTTTTAATATGGGGGAGAAAATGTGATTTAATATGGGAAATTATCACCAATGGTTTGACTTAACGTGATGGCTTATCCCGACATGTGCGAAATGTTTTCGAATATCGTGGCATATGCTAAGGGGGAGCAAAACGGATTTGCTTATCAAAACAGATTTTCATGGTGACGTATACTTACCCAAAACCCATTTATTTCACGACGATGAAGATTGTGGTGACATAAGGATGGTAGGATAGGTTAAGTCCAATGATTCTTCTTAAACCGGAGGAATCTTCCCTAGGACATTCCATAGCTAGAAATAGTAGTCCTTAGGAAAGATGGAGAAAGTTTGTGAATGTAGCTGAATGCCGACCAAGTACTTAAGTTAGCACTGGAACAATCACAACAAGGTGCTAGTTATGACGTATTGGTAAGCATTGAAGGGGTTGAAGAATGAAAAAGAATTGTAAAGATAAAGGGTGTAAAGAAAGAAGCCCTCCTTACAACCTAAGGCAGAAACCAGGTCAACACATATGCTATTGAGATCATTTTAATGATGCTCGATATTGAAGATAGACATCATGGACCCAGTGATGCATTGCACAACCCATCCCAGCTAACTCAGATATCTCTTAAAAGGTATTTGTTTTATTCACACGGAGACAACGCATTATCTATCGATTTATTCACTCCGAGTAAATTGGTATTGAAATGGTGGCACTCCTCTCCAGTCTCTTATCACTAAAATACATAATTCACGATCGAGTCTAGAGCCATTTGAGATCATCAAATATCTCATTAGGACACAATTTCATAATTCCTTGCTTCTTCACACACTGTGAAAAGTAAGAAAGATTTTAAGAGTCCTACGCAAAATCTTTATGATCTTGCCTGAACATCCGAGTAATACGAAAGTATTTACAATGAAAATGGAAATCCTTCTTGAGCGAACATTCAAAAGCTCATGGTAGGTGACTTGTGCGATTCTTTATGAATCAAATTTGTGATAACTGGAAAGCAACAGTGGTTTAATTCTTAACTGAACTTAAACACGTTCCAGGCCTCTACGCAATATCTCAGTGATCTTGCTAGAACACTCAGAGTGATACCTTAGTGTTCACAGTGATGAGTGGAAATCCTTCTAGTGTTAACCTTAAACAGCACTTGGTAGGTAACTTGCAAGATTCAATATTAATCAAGCTCGTGACAACTGGAAAGCAACGATGGTGCGATTCTCTAACAAATCAAACTTGTTCTAGGAATCAGAATTGACGGCTTCAATCATGCGGATAATTTTATCCAAATGATTCACTCTTTACGTTCGCAGTCAGCTTTGGACGGTTGAATAAAGAGAACGGGTTTACCCGCAAAATCTTGTCAAAGGTTTTTAATTAAATCTACCTGCCACAAGTACGATATTGTATATCGTCCGACGGTCTTCACTGACCGGAGGTAAAATGCTACCAAATTAGAATGAAATGTTCAAAGCCATTTCGTTCGTGTCTACATATGTTGCGACATTTGAAGACGGTGGCGTTGCGGAATCCGAGAAGAAGTCGTCCCCGCATGCTTATACTTTCTACACTCAATACTTCATCTAATTCTAGAAAGCATAAAAGTCAAGTCTTCCGCTGTATCGAACTCTGAAGCTTTCAAGAATTACAAAGGTATAAGTATGTGGGACATGAAGTCACGAAGAGGCGAAGATCACAAGTGATGGATGCACAAGATCAAGGCAAGAGATTAATGCTAAAGATTGATATCAAAGATCACATCAGCATGTTCACTAGAAAAGAAAAAGAAAAGAAAGACGAAGACTACGAGCTCAAGACAAGCATAGTATGCTAGGTTTATTTTATTACTGTAACTTGGGTAACTCCCTTGTTTGGAGTGACCTCCCTTAGGAGATTGTTGGAAATACGTTTTACATATTAGAAAGGATCGGTCACTCCAACAATAGTCTAAGTAATAGCTCGTAGTTTAGTTTATTTACATTTATAAACAAAGCCCAAACCGTGCCCATGTGTTGTATGGGCCGGCGACCCAACATGTAAACCAAGCCCACTTTATGGACTTGGTATAAAATCCCTCTCCTTTGATGGAGAGGGTGGTGGTTTCATTCATAATTTACACATAGTTCTTACTTTCTCTCTCTAAAGTGTGTGTGAAATCTACCAAGTTTCTATCTCTTTCTCTCTCTAAACATAAGCTAGATTTACAATATCCTACAGATTCATATGGCATATAAATGGGGTTAAGTTGTAGGACAAGGTTATATATCCATCATAGATTGATGAGCCATTTTGGTATGTGGTTCATGTCTTGATTGTATACGTTTGTGTGTTTAGATTTGTGCTAGAGCGCGGGTACTTGGAGAAGCTTGTTCAGGTGAGTTTCATAGTCCCATGTATTTTTATGATTTGATTTCTAGATGGGATGGAAGAGACACTGTATGGTTTTGTAAAGAATGTTGTGAATGTTTTTATGGTTTGTGATGGACTTGTGTGTACACTTATGTGATTAACTGCTATGTGATTCTTGATTGTGCTTATGATTTGGATCGGGGGATACGTAACGTCTCAGTTTTTGTGGTTTGACTTGGTACCAAGGGGATGTTGACAAGGCGGGGCCTTGGGATTGGTTCATAGGTGTATGGGTGCCTATGTGACTATGGTGATGGGTAAGGCTTAGAGCCTTGGAATTATGGTGATTGGTAAGGCTTAGAGCCTTGGATTTGTGGTGATTGGTTAATCTTGAATGGTAGTTGTTAATACATAATTGTAGCACATTGTCCATATGTTCTTTTGTTAATGGTTGTTATTCACATCTTATAACTGATTTGGCATTGGAGTCTAAACCTATGACTCTCACTAACTTTATGTTGACGTGTTTTAGTGTCTCTTTCAAGTGAGAATGTGGTTAAGTGTGAGAATAGGAGTGGCTAGCTGGAAGACTTAGGATTGCATTTGGAGGAACCCCTTTCCTCTTAGTCTTTATTTATGTTTGAATAAGTGATACTTTGTAGACACCTATATGTTTGTTATTTGTTAATTGTATGTCTTTGGTAAGAGGTAGACCTGTTACCTACTTACTTAGACGCCTGCATTGTTTGAGATATCTTCATGACATTGTGTCACCATTTATGATATTTCCATTTCATTTAGTTATCTATATAGACACGCTATTATTGTGATGATATCCATACGTCACGCCCCATATTCCACCATGGTGAGGTGTGACAACCACACTTAGGCTCGGTTTGTTGTGAAAGTTATATATAGGGATGGCAGTGGGTGTAAAAAACCCCACAACCCACGGGTACCCATACAAAAATGGGTGGGTACTTTCATCGATTTGTACCCACGGGTTTGGGTATGGGTGAAAACTTATACCCATTGGTGGGTGGCGGGTGGTGACGGGTAAAGTATATCCATCACGGGTAAACCCATGATACCCATTTAAAATACCCATGGGTATACCCATAGGCATACCCATTAAAATACCCTATGTGTACCCATTAAACCATCTAAAATTAAACAATATTTATAATGTTATAAATGTATATTTAATAATTATTAATTATCAATGAAAAACACAAGAAACTAAAAGTTTGTTGGTGTCTCGCGACTAAAAATAAAATATGAAGGATTCGACAATCAAATATATATTTATGTCTAATCCACACTTCCTAGTTCCTCATTTGTGTAAAAAAATAACAGTTCTTCTATAGTTATACACGATTTACATATACTTGTTATGTCTTTTGTGAACTTGAGACACATGTTTAAGCCTTTTGTGAACATGATACTTAGAAAAATTATTAGTGTCTTATTAGTGATTTTAATAGCTAGTTTACGTTCATATCAAGGTTTTGTGATTTTGTTTTAATTCATTAACCCATGGGTAACAAATACCCACGGGTATGGGTATGGGTAAAAATTTATACCCATTAGTGGGTGACGGGTTTTAAAAAATCTATGTGGGTGGGTGACAGGTTTGATATACCCGTACCCATTACCCACTGGTGCTGTAAAACCCGCATTAAAATACCATGAACAGTACACATGAACAGTGAACATACGAAAATACGGTAAAATTAAAACTTTCCATTTATAATATAATTCACGTGTCATGATATTTAATAACATGTAATTACGTATACATTATAAATGTGTTAAGTACACGACATATAAAAATCACGATAATTAAACATGAACGTACCCGTAAATAATTTAACTCGGGAAACTACGGGTTTCCCCGTGGGCTCCCTTTAGGCCGCGGCTAAGACAAGAGAGAAAGGAAAAGTGGGCTTGGGCCATGACCCAACTAAAACCCATGTTAAGTAAAACACTGGAAAACATAAACATGTTTTAGGTTTATAGAAAAAGTTCTTCCTTGCCTCCTTTTGTCCTCTTGCCGTCGGCTACATCAAACCAAAAGGAGCAACCAGACGATTTTGTTTATTGATTAATTGCGTGTTCGTGATCGTGATCTTAATCTTTTCTTCCACGAGTTCGGTAAATAAAAAACACTTTCTTTCCTTTTTAATTCTTTATGAATTCATGTTCTTATTTAATTAATCATAAAAACAAGTAGTAACAAACATGGGATTAATTAAAATATGATTAAGGGGGTGTTTGGTGTGGTTTTTGGTTCGGCCGAGACACAACCAAGACCACTAGGGGTCTCGGCTTGTCTTCATCACCACCACCGAGACCACAAGGGGTCTCGGCTTGGTTGGTCTTGGCTCGGACGACATAAGGAAACCCCGACCGCGTGTCAGGGTGTGGTTTTGTTTTTGACCGAGTGCCAACCGAGACCAATAGGGTATCGGTGGGGCTTATTGGGCTAGCAGTGGGCACCAAACAACATGAAACAGTGGGAACCGGTCACAACCGATGGGAACCGGTGTGAACCGGGCTTCCGTAGCTCGGCAGTGGGAACTGAGAGCCACCAGTGGCAACCGGCGAGCCGGTTTAGCCATAGTAGGGCTGTTTGGCTTGGCTTATGTGTGACCTCTGGTTTCGGGTTCGGGTTAATTTTTAAAACATGGGTTCGGGTTTCGGGAAAATATTAAAATCAGAAAATATGTTAGTTAAATTAATTACTAGACTTTTTTAATTTTAATAAATTAATGACTTAGGTTAAATATAAAAATTAATATTTCATGTATAACCTAAAGTATTTTACTTAGCTTAATTTAATTAAAACATGTATTTTTAATTAAATTCTTATAACATATAGTTTAATTAATTAACCAAGTTATTTAATTAATAAGCTATTACCTTTAAACCATGACTTGTTGTATACTAATTCAACTTTACTTATTATTAATAATCCAACTTATTTCTAATTATGGAAACTTACTATTTTGGAAACTTTCTATTTTTAGAAACTTACTATATTTAGAAACCTGCTAATTTTAGAAAGTTACTTAGTATTACAATACAAGTATTATAATACACTATTACATGCATAATACACTACAGAACATCAGTATAACTACAGATAACACAGTAAAACACTAAAACATGACAGAATAAGTATAACAAGCTAATAACACACAGAACCAATAAAACACATGTAATTCAGACAACTCATACACGTTCCCATTCTTATGTAGTATTATCCGTCAAGGCGGAGTAGTTTCTTCAGCGTTTCTATTAGCTTCTATTGGACATAAGGTACGGATTTACGTCCTTTAGTAAGGACAACCTCTTCCTTTATTAGGATTTCCCGTATGCAGCCAACTATTTTCCCCAATAGTTACAGATTAAATGCTTATGTTTTATTAGTTACCTTAGCCATATACATACATGACCAGTTTCACCTAGTTATAGAGGTACCATAACCATAACACTAGAGGCACTAGTGTTATGACTTCACCATGGCGGAGTGATAGCTCGTGGCGTCCCTTTCAGTTATTTGGCCATTATTATATTATTATTATCATGTGGGGCGTATGGGTGCATCTTAGGTTCAGTTTCAGTCAGGATTTCATGGTGAATGTGGTGTGTGCCTTGCATCCTTCACAAGGAGCTGATCCCTCCTACCCATTACCAATTATTTAGAGGCATCCCCTCTAATTTGCATGACGAGGTCACCCCTCCAAGTATTCATGCACGTTGTTGACCTCATGACCTATTTTGGCTTTCGGTATATTAAAATAATACAGATTTTTATAAGTAACATAAGTTATGTTTTTAGAACTAAAACCAATAAACATGACATACATCTAGATTTCCTATGACTTATTCATTTTCGCTGCAATTCATGCTTTATATGCCTTTATTCCTTTATGTCATTATGTTATGCTATATATCTGTGCACTAAGCGTTATGCTCAGCCGTTTTCCATTTCCATGTTCCCAAACGGCAGGTACCCAAGGTCGCAAGTAGGATCTCCAGTGTATGTGCATTCGGGTGGAAGATATCCAGCCTCTTTTACCTTATGTATTTATTCCTACTTTCTCATACTTTACTTCATTTGGACATTGTTTAGTCCTTTCACTTATAGTACTTAATATTGCTTGTGTGTGACTTACTTAGACTACCGATGTTTGTTTCCGATATTTCTATTTATGGTCATGAATGTTTAGACATTTACCTTGCATGCTTTGATGACACGCCATATTTTACTTTAGCATTCCATCTTAACAAATGGGGTGTTAAAATTATGGTATCAGGGCCCAAGGTTTCAACCTGTAGCTCTGTAAAACATGACCTGTGACTTATGGTAGTCACCAGCGTCTTCCTAAAACTGACAGTTGATTTTCATGCATTCATCCATTTTCATTTCATTTTCATGCATTCATATCATTGTCGAAGGTTTATGACTAAGTAATGGTTGGTACAGGACTGGCCCTATTTAGTCGCATGTGCTTTTATCGAAATTTTTAACTTTAGGACCGACCCATAGGCGTCCCCTCGCTATGTCTTTTTGTTTTGGGTGAACTGACCATAGGCGTTTACCCTCGCGCATATAAAGGTTTTTATAAACTGCATCATGCATTTTAAACTATTTCATGCATTATAAACTGCTTCATTGATTTATACATTGTTCATGCATTTTTATGTCATCTCATTTCAGACTTATCATTTATGTTGCGAATTGTTTTTTAAAACTGTCAGATGGTGAACACACGCAATGCTCAAGAGTTGGCTGCAGCTGTCAATGCAGCTCTGCAAGCCATCCTTCCCTAACTTCGCAATGAGATCAGAGACGAAGTTCATGCTGAAATTAAAGCTCAGGGCGTTCAGTATGGCCCTCATCCTGAAAACCACTACAACAACAATCCTCCACTACCACCACCTGTTACTCTCATGACTTGGTTAGAGCGATTCAGCAAACAACGACCCCGTTCGTTTGAGCAGACTGACAGCCCCAAAGAGGCTGAGGCTTGGATTTCTCACATCGAGAAGATATTCGATGCGAAGGGTTGTGACGGCGTTTTCAAGGCAAGAATGGCTTGCTATAAGTTTGAAGGTGATGTGCTGCAGTGGTGGAAGTCTATCAAGCAGTCCAATGGTGGTGATAATTGGGTTGCACTTTTGACATGGGACCAGTTTAAGGAGCTCTTCCTTAACCAGTACTTTCCACATGCTAAATAGTAGAAGCTTAAGCGGGATTATCATAATATCCGACAAGTTGCTGGGGAGAATAACAACGAATTCATGCAGAGGTTTCTCCGTTTGGCTGGTTTCTTGGGAGCAGCAGTTGGTACTACTGAGGAGCAAGCCGAGAAGTTTCGTTGGGCTCTTCGAACTTCGGTCGCCAACAGTTTGGTTTGTGCTACGTTCACTACAGTAGCACAGGTGGCCGATGCAGCCCGTAAGCTTGATATGCTTCAGGAACGAGAGGAGTTTGGTGATGACAGAGCAGTGAAGAGGTATCTTCAATAACCAATTGTAAACCACTCATTTTCCTTCAGTATTTTCATTTTCATATCATCCTCTGTTCAACTTTATATCTCAGGCAGAAGACTGACGACCGTAAGCCTGCGGTCGTTCAGCAACAAGCATCCAAGGGAAACGGTCAAAGAAACGACCGTTCTGGTTCAGAGATGCGTGGCGGTAATGATAATTACCGTAACAACGCGAATAACTCGAACAACAGCAGGTCCCAACATTAACTCTCTTTCATGATTAAACTATCTTATGTTACGGTATTCTGACCCTCTAACGATTCTAATTCAGGAACAACAACAATGGCAGGGATCAGGACTGTACAGGTTCACAGCCTAACCATTCTACCTCATCTGGTAATTTTCAAACCTTCTATGTAAGCATGTTTATGTTCCACGATCATGTCTCATTCATGTAATCCTGAAACAGGCTTTCAGATAACTAGGACGCTTGCTGGAGGATTCACGCATCTTATCTGTCCTACTTGTTCGCGCAGACATTCTGGTGTTTGTCGCTGAGGTACTCGTGGTTGTTTTAAGTGTGTCCAACAAGGCCATCAGCAGAAGGATTGTCGCCAAGGTGAGATAGAAGGCACCTCTGGACATGCCGACACCAAGCCACCTCCTACTTCTGTTCGCATGTTCACTACTACTAGAGATCAGGTGAACAAGACTTCAGGTACCATCACCGGAAATCTCTTTAAGAATGGTTTGGCAGCATGTGTTCTATTTGATACTGGAGCGACTCATTCAGTCATATCCACTACTTTTGTTGTACGTGTTAGGATTTCCCCGATGCCATTAGATAATGCCTTATGCATTTCCACGCCACTTAGGGACTCTGTACGAATCATTCAGGTGTATAGAGTTCTTCTCCTAGAATTTGATGATAAGATCCGTAGAGTTGACGCACTTCCTTTCGACATGTGCGATTTTGACTTGATTTTGGGCATGGACTGGTTATCCAAACACTAGGCTACGATTGACTACCACACTTATCGGGTTATCTTTGGTGATGTTAAATCTCTAGAGTACATACACCATGGTTTTCTGCCAGGGAGGTCAGTACAAATTATTTCATCCATGGAGGCGCGTGCATTACTAACACACGGCTGTCAGGGCTTTATAGCCAATGTTCATGACATTACTGCCGAGTCTCCATCGATCCAAGATCAGCCTATTTTGTCAGAATTTCCTGACGTTTTTCCTGATGAACTTCCGGGCATACCACCTTCTCGTGAAGTCGAGTTTGGAATTGAGCTCATCCTAGGTGCAGAGCCAATTTCCAAAGCTCCTTATCGCATGGCTCCTATAGATCTTAAAGAACAAAAATATCAGCTGCAGGAACTTCTGGAATGAGGTTTCATTCGTCCCAGTGCATCGCCATGGGGTGCACCGGTACTGTTCATAAAGAAGAAAGACGGCATCATGCGTTTGTGTATAAACTATCGTGAGCTGAACAAGATCACGATCAGGAATCGTTATCCTTTGTCGCGAATTGATGACCTTTTCGATCAACTTTAGGGCGCCAAGTATTTCTCCAAAATCGATCTGAGGTCCGGCTACCATCAGTTACGGGTTAAAGAGCAGGATATCTCTAAGACTGCTTTCCGTACACGTTATGGGCACTACGAGTTCGTAGTCATGCCATTCGGACTCACAAATGCTCCAGCAGTCTTCATGGATTTGATGAACCGTGTCTTCCATGAGTTTTTGGATAAGTTCGTTATCGTGTTCATTGATGACATCCTGATTTTCTCCAAAACCAAGGAGGAACATGAGGAACACCTTTGTACAGTCTTGCAGATTCTTCGTCAGAAGCAGCTGTATGCCAAGTTCTCCAAGTGTGAGTTATGGTTATGCAAGGTGGCATTTCTGGGCCATATTGTATCTGCAGAGGGAATCACCATGGACCCTACAAAGGTTGAATCTATCACCAAATGGCCGAGACCTACATCTTCAATAGAGGTCAGAAGTTTTCTGGGTTTAGCTAGTTACTACCGCAGGTTTGTAGGGAACTTTTCACGGTTAGCCTTACCTTTGACTAAGCTGATGAGGAAAGGAGAGAAATTCGTCTGGACGGAAGAACGAGAGAAGAGATTTGATGATCCTAAGCAGAAGTTAGTGACTGTACCTATTCTTACTCTCCCATCTGGCTCAGGTGGATTTTTAGATATATAGTGATGCTTCAGGAAAGGGTTTAGGCTGCGTTCTCATGCATTATGGGAAGGTTATTGCATACGCATCACGGCAACTGAAACCTTATGAAGATAACTATCCTACTCATGATTTGGAGCTTGTAGCAGTTGTTTTCGCGTTGAAGATCTGGAGACATTATTTGTATGGTGAATCATGTGACATATTCACCGACCACAAGAATCTCAAGTACATCTTCACCCAGAAGGAACTGAACGGGAAGACAGAGGAGATGGTTAGAGCTATTGAAAGACTATGAAACCAACATTCATTGCCATCCTGGTAAGGCGAATGTGGTGGCAGATGCTCTAAGTAGAAGGTCGAGTATGATTGCTGGCATCTGGATTGCAAAGGAGATCATCCGTGACCTAGAGATGACTCATATTGAGTTTTGTATACGAGGACAGCACGGTTACTGGGCTAATCTTAGAGTGGAACCAGACTTACATTCTAGGATCAAGGAAGCTCAGAAGGACGATGGTGAGTTTTGGCTATTATTTAGAACCTTGATCAGCAGACAGAATTTTGCGTTGACAACGACGGTATCTTATGGCAGGGCACTAGACTAGTGGTTCCTGATGACTCTACACTCAAGGAAGCTGTGTTGACTAAAGCTCGCAACTCTCCATTTACCATACATCCTTGTTCTACCAAGATGTACCATGACATCAAGCAACACTTTTGGTGGAGTGGTATGAAGCAGGATGTTGCCACCTTCATTTCTAAATGTATGATCTGCCAACAAGTTAAGATCGAACACTAGAGAGCTAGTGGTTTACTACAACCATTAGATATTCTAGCATGGAAGTGGGACAAAATCCCCATGGATTTTGTTACTGGTCTACCTGTAACTCAGAGGAAGAAGGACGCCATCTGGGTTATTGTTGATAGGCTGACTAAATCTGCTCATTTTCTACCGATCCGCAAGGAGCATCTGGTCAGCAAATTAACAGACACTTTTTAGAAGGACATCATGAGACTGCATGGTACTCCATCAGAAATCATCTCTGACAGAGATCCCCGTTTCACATCACGTTTCGGGTAGAGTCTACAGAAAGCTTGGTGCACCAGACTCAAGCTCATCACTGCCTTTCATCCTCAGACCGACAGACAGTCGGAACGTATCATTCAGACATTGGAGGACATGTTGCGGGCGTGTGCTCTAGAGTGGTCTGGAAGCTGGGATGATTATATATTTCTAGTGGAATTTGCATACAACAACAGCTGGCACGCTAGCATCAAGTGTGCTCCTTTTGAGATGTTGTATGGTAGGAAGTGTCGCGCCCCAATCTGCTGGGATCAGGTGGGCGAGAGACTGCTTGAGGGTCCCGAGATGATTGAGGTGACTAATGAGAAGGTCGCCTTCACCAAGGCGAAGCTTCAGGAAGCTCGTGCTCGTCAGATAAGCTATGCTGATAAACGTCGTAAAGATGTATCTTTCAACGTAGGTGATCATGTTTTCCTCAAGGTATCACCTGCACAAGAATTTAAACATTTTGGAATCAGAGGGAAGCTCAGTCCTCGCTTCATCGGACCGTTCGACATCATAAAACGCATTGGCGAAGTGTTGTATCGTTTAGCGTTACCGCCTCAGCTAGCACACGTTCATAACGTGTTCCATGTGTCCTTACTCAGAGGATACAACTATCATCCAGTTCATGTTGTCCAGTATCCACTTGATCAAATTCGAGAGGATCTTTCATATGTTGAAGAACCCGAGAGAGTTCTTAAACGACAAGATCTTGTCATGCGGAGGAAGACGATCCCTTTCGTCAAAATCCTCTGGAGGGATCATCATGCGCCGGAAGCCACTTGGGAGACGGGGGAGTCTATACGGACTTCTTACCCTCATTTCCAGATCTAATTCGGGTATGTTTCTTTCAGTTTATGTTTCTCCAATTCGAGGACGAATTGTTCTTTTAAAGGGGAAGAGTTGTAAAACCCGCATTAAAATACCATGAATAGTACACATGAACAGTGAACATACAAAAATGCGGTAAAATTAAAACTTTCCATTTATAATATATTTCACGTGTCACGATATTCAATAACATGTAATTACATATATATTATAAATGTGTTAAGTACTCGACATATAAAAATCACGATAATTAAACATGAACGTACACGTAAATAATTTAACTCGGGAAAACTATAGGTTTCCCCGTGGGCTCCCTTTAGGCCGCGGCTAAGACAAGAGAGAAAGGAAAAGTGGGGTTGGCCCATGACCCAACCAAAACCCATGTTAAGTAAAACACAGGAAAACATAAACATATTTTAGGTTTACAGAAAAAGTTCTTCCTTGCCTCCTTTTGTCCTCTTGCCGCCGGCCACATCAAACCAAAAGGAGCAACCAGACGATTTTGTTTATTGATTAGTTGTCTGTTCGTGATCGTGATCCTAATCTTTTCTTCCACGAGTTCGGTAAATCAAAAACACTTCCTTTCCTTTTTAATTCTTTATGAATTCATGTTCTTATTTAATTAATCATAAAAACAAGTAGTAACAAACATGGGATTAATTAAAATACGATTAAGGGGTGTTTGGTGTGGTTTTTGGTTCGGCCGAGACACAACCGGGACCAATAGGGGTCTCGGCTTGTCTTCATCACCACCACCGAGACCACAAGGGGTCTCGGCTTGGTTGGTCTTGGCTCGAACGACACAAGGAAACCCCGACCGCATGTTGGGGTGTGGTTTTGTTTTGGACCGAGTGCTAACCGAGACCAATAGGGTCTCGGTGGGGCTTTTTGGGCTAGCAGTGGGCACCAAACAACATGAAACAGTGGGAACCGGTCACAACCGGTGGGAACCAATGCGAACCGGGCTGCTGTGGCTCGGCAGTGGGAACCGAGAGCCACCAGTGGCAACCGGCTAGACGGTCTAGCCACTGGTAGGGCTGTTTGGCTCGGCTTATGTGTGACCCCGGGTTTCGGGCTCGGGTTAATTTTTAAAACACGGGTTCGGGTTTCGGGAAAATATTAAAATCAGAAAATATGTTAATTAAATTAATTACTAGACTTTTTAATTTAATTAAATTCAAGACTTAGGTTAAATATTAAAATTAATATTTCATGTATAACCTAAAGTATTTTACTTAGCTTAATTTAATTAAAGCATGTATTTTTAATTAAATTCTTATAACGTATAGTTTAATTAATTAACCAAGTTATTTAATTAATAAGCTATTACCTTTAAACCATGACTTGTAGTATACTAATTCAATTTTACTTATTATTAATAATCCAGCTTATTTCTAAATATGGAAACTTACTATTTTTGGAAACTTTCTATTTTAGAAACTTACTATTTATAGAAACCTGCTATTTTTAGAAAGTTACTTAGTATTATAATAAAAGTATTATAATACACTATTACATGCATAATACACTACAGAACATCAGTATAACTATAGATAACACAGTAAAACACTGAAACATGACAGAATAAGTATAACAAGCTAATAAAACACAGAACCAGTAAATCACATATAATTCTGAAAACTCATACACGTTCCCATTCTTATATAGTATTATCCGTCAATGCGGAGTAGTTTCTTCAACGTTTCTATTAGCTTATACTGGACATAAGGTACGGATTTTCGTCCTTTCGTAAGGACATCCTCTTCCTTTATTAGGATTTCCCGTATGCAGCCAACTGTTTTCCCCAGTAGTTACAGATTAAATTCTTATGTTTTATTAGTTACCTTAGCCATATACATTCATGACCAGTTTCACCTAGTTATGAAGGTACCATAACCATAACACTAGAGGCACTAGTGTTATGACTTCACCATGGCAGAGTGATAGCTCGTGGCGTCCCTTTTAGTTATTTGGCCATTATTATATTTATTATTATCATGTGGGGCGTATGGGTGCATCCTAGGTTCAATTTCAGTCAGGATTTCATAGTGAATGTGGTATGTGCCTTGCATCCTTCACAAGGAGTTGATCCCTCCTACCCATTACCAATTAATTAGAGGCATCCCCTCTAATTCGCATGAAGAGGTCACCCCTCCAAGTATTCATGCACGTTGTTGACCTCACGACCTATATTGGCTTTTGGTATATTAAACTAATACAGATTTTCATAAGTAACATAAGCTATGTTTTCAGAACAAAAACCAGTAAACACGACATACATCTAGATTTCCCATGACTTATTCATTTCCGCTGCAGTTCATGCTTTATATGCTTTATATGCCTTCATTCCTTTATGTCTTTACGTTATGCTATATATCCGTGCACTGAGCGTTATGCTCAGCCATTTTCCATTTCCATGTTCCCAAACGGCAGGTACCCAAGGTTGCAAGTAGGATCTCCAGAGTATGTGCATTCGGGTGGAAGCTATCCAACCTCTTTTACCTTATGCATTTATTCCTACTTTCTCATACTTTACTTCATTTGGACATTGTTTAGTCCTTTCATTTATAGTACTTAATATTGCTTGTGTGTGAGTTACTTAGACTACTGATGTTTGTTTCCGGTATTTCTATTTATGGTCATGAATGTTTAGACATTTACCTTGCATGCTTTGATGACACGCCATATTTTACTATAGCATTCCATCTTAACTAATGGGGTGTTACATGTGCCATCTCTAGTTATATACATATTACATTTTTACAAAATATTATATTTTTATAAAACACATACTTAAGGGGAGTTGAGATCAACATAGACCTTCTTTTTAGCATAGACCATATCAACCAATCACATTCATTCAAATTAACTTTCTACTTTTTTCTTAAAAATTAAATAACTCACAAACGGTAAATCGTCAAGTGACAAAAAATACACCATTACAACGAAAATTAAATCATCTTTCTATCGAGGGGCACATGTATATACTTTCGACGAACTTTTTTTTCGACTTTTTTTCTTAAGTCACCTCTGAGAGAATCATATATGATTCGTCACGAAACATATATGATTCGTCACGAATCATATATGATTCGTCACGAAACATATATGATTCGTCACGAATCATATATGATTCGTCACGAATCATATATGATTCGTCACGAATCATATATGATTTTCAGAAAATCATTTATGATTCGTGATATGAATCATATATGATTTTCTGAAAATCATATATGTTTCGTGACGAATCATATATGTTTCGTGACGAATCATATATGTTTCGTGACGAATCATATATGTTTCGTGACAAATCATATATGTTTCGTGACGAATCATATATGTTTCGTGACGAATCATATATGATTCTCTCCAGACGTGACTTAAGAAAAAAAGTCGAAAAAAAAGTTCGTCGAAAGTATATACATGTGCCCCTCGATAGATAGATGATTTAATTCTCGTCGCGATGATATGTTTTGTTTTACGTAACGATGAACGGTTTGTGAGATATTTAATTTTTAAAAAATGAGTTTTTTTGTTACATGATAAAAATGGATGGTTGTGATTGGTTGGTTGAGTCTATGCTAAAGTAGGGGTCTATGGGGATCTTTTTCCTACTTAAGGGTCGTGATCACCCTTGTAGATCGCGGGTAGCCCTGGGAGTACTTCCATAAGCCTTCTTCGGCCCGGTTCTCATATTTGTCACACTTGTGCTAAGGTGAGTTCATAGCCCCTTTTTACTACTTGCACATTGTTTCTAAACGTGGGGTGAGATTTTACATGGTGGAACACATTCATTTAAAACTGTATGCTATCCAGAACTTGTATGCTATCCAGAACATGTATGCTTTCTAGAACTTGATGATTTCCAACAGTTATTCATTGATGTTATTGCTTTTAGTATATAGCCCCTAAGTTTCCTCTCTTGATCATGAACCGTTAATTTTCCCGTATTACTTTGTGCTAAGCGCGAATGTTGTGGGTGGATCCATCGGGATTGACAATCCCCATCTCATATTACTTTGACGCATCGCATTTGTTTATACTTGAGTATTTAGGCTGAATACTAACTAGAGGAACTTACAATGATTGTTAAGCTTCGGTTCATGAACTAAATAGCAATAACAATGGTTTCGGACTATGATTAATGTACATAACCATTTTCCCTATTTTTGTTTTACAAATGAATGCTTGTGTTCCACAACTTTACTGCTAAACCTATGAATATCACTCAACTTCGTGTTGACGTTTTACATGTTTAATCTCAGGTAATAATACTTAGTTTTGCTTGGATGGGAGCCCGCATGATGTTTACGCAGCTTTGAGATTTCTGTGTTATTTTTAAATTTTGCTTTTGGTAAAAGTAGTTACAAGTTTATATTGTATTTGTTTTGGTAACTGGTGCAGTAAAATATACCTCTTTTAGGAAAAAGAAAGTATAAAACGGGCAAGTATTAAACCTCACGTTTTAAGAAAAACGTGAAATCGAATAAGTGCGAGTTCATTCTCGAAGGAGGCGTATGTGTTATGTGCCAAGTATAATAAAACCAATGTTTGGATTAGTGTCATTTTCGGGTTTAGAGAGAGAAAATTTAAAGACGCGTTACACTACGAAAATACGAAAAGACGTAAAACGTGACGAAATTAAAATTTTAATCTAAAAACAATTGAAAATTTTAAACTAAGTCTAAAATAAATATAAATAATAATAAAAGTTCAATAAATAAATTTTAAAACATTTTATTAATTAAATATTCAATTTTAAATGTTAATTAAAGCCCTAGAATTAAATATAATTAACAAAAAGCCCAAAATTATATTTTATCAAGCAAATATCTTACTTATATTAATTAAGCACTAAAAAGTATTTTTCCTAAATTTTTAAAACTAATTTTCTATTTTTAAATCACTAAAAACACTTTTTAAACTAAAATAATCATAAAAAATAATAAAATAATGGGAAAAATAATTTTACTTTTTGAAAAATCCTAAATTAACTATCTAAACAATTGAAAAATGAAAAGGTTTGAAAAAAGTAAATTTAGCTATAATAAGACAAAAACAGTTTGATTAAAAACCTAATTTAACTTAAAATAATTCTAAAAAATGATTAAATAAAAGGAAAAATGAAATTTCTTTTCTAAAAATCTTAAAATATGTTACTTAAACTAAGAAAATTAAAACATCTCAAAAATACTTAATTTATACCACTAAACACAAAACAAAATATTTAAAAACCTATTTAAAACTTAAAATAATGCAAAAAAATGTTAAAATAATCAAAAAAATAAAAATACCTTTTCTAAAAATCTTAAAATAATAAACTTAAGCTAGAAAATTGAAAACACTGAAAAAGGTTGAAATCTAACGACAAAAGACAAAAAAGCTTAAATCTGATAGTGACACCTCACTAAGCTTTGTCTGCTAGTGGAGCAGTGGCAAGAAGAAAGCTATCAGTGGGAACCTTGTTCCCACTGCTTGACCTCAAAAAAGAGAAAAGTGGCGATTTCTACTTTGTTTGTTGGTATTTTTGGAATACAAAGGCACCCCCACACTCAGTGGAGTCAAGATAGAGCAAAAAAACAAGCAACATTAACACAACTAATGCACACAAGTCAAGAATTAAGCTCACTGATATACTAATAGGGGTCTGGTGCAATGTTTGCTGAACTAGTTGACCACTAAGTGGATTTCTAACCTCTAAAACTTGATAATAATACTAACAATCCTCAAATTTTAAACAAGCAAATACTATATTAACATAATATCTAACATTTGGCCAGATTTCAAAACCAAAAACACAAAAATCGAGACTAAAAGGGCCTACTGATTTTATGGTCAGTTTTATGCTAATATCATGCAATTTCTATTCTTTAAACTAACAGACCTAAGCAATCAACTGATATACCCTACCACTACCTATTTGGGTATGTTCAAGCTGGTATTACCCTAATCTAGTGTCATCCAAGACTTGTAATCCCCAAATCCAAACACCCTTTTATAATCTGATGAACAAATTTTAAGAAACAAAAAATTTTCAAAATGACTTCAAACATATCTAAACTCTATCACACAATGAATCTAATAGCAAATAAGCATAAACAACTCACTACACTAGCATTCAAACAGATTATCCACAAAACGCATGGAATCACAAAACTTTAACTAAAATAAGGGTTCAGGCCAAATTTTACCTAGTGGGGCCCACATCCAGGCCCCACAATGGCTGATGCCATCTCCTCTTAGCTAAGAAATGTAACTTTGGGCTTATGAAGTAGTTGTTTGATGCAAGTGGACTACAACAGTCCACTAAGTGACTACTGTAGTCACTTGGTATGGTCTTCTTTGGAACCTGTTGAATATCAAGATACCAAACAAACTAAACACTGAAAACACAAGAGCTACAAGCTGGTGGCTTGTAGCTTTTGGTATAGTAAAGGTTAATGAAAATAGAAAAGAGAAAGAACACAATGCTTCTTTGTGAAACCTTTTTGAGAAAACTTGTGGGACCTCATTAAACTAAATTCTCTTAAGAACAAGAAAATAACCAACTAAAAACTGTATCTAAAATTGGATGTCAAACTATTTTACATAACAAGTTTGAAGTTCGGATCTCAAAAACCTTTTACAAAATCCTTTGAAAAAGTGTTTGATTAAACTTAAGCTAAAATATGCCGAAAGTGAATTACTAATTTAACTTGCAAAAATAAAATGGAACTCAGCTTTTCATTGCATTGGTTTTCAGAAAACTCACTACATTAAATTGAATTAAAAAAAATATTACAAGTGAAAAAGCTGGAACAAAAAGGGATACCACACCTTGGTCCTCTTTTTATAGTCACAATGGACGATTCTAGAATCTAGGTTACACATGAAACCCTAACTAATGAAATCCCTAACAAGCCCTTTGACTGTTTTTTGAATTTGGTCAAAAAATGACATCTTGTGATGGATGTGATGTACCAGTTGTATAAGTTTAATCTTGGACGTTCCTTGGTATCTTTGGGAGAAAGGAATAAATTCAAGCCATAGATGCACTGTTCTTTTTGTTCTCATGTAGCAGGGTTGCCACGTGGGGGACCCACAAGGATGGAGACGTGTTTTTGGGGTGTGGGAAATGATGAGGGGTATCCCAATTAGGGTTCTCGAAGTGAAGGGATTAAACCTCTTTGGTTTGATTATGGGTCGAGATTAGGGTTCATATAAACAAACAGTTGTTTGTTTAATCCGTTTAGGGGAAATAAAAGCTGTTAGGCGCCAATATTACGATTAATAATATTAATTCAAAAGATAAATAATATTATTAACTTGTGAGTGCAATCTGACGTGGGGGGATGATGTGGCGATTTGGGTGAGATGGAGTGATGGGATTGGTGGGGAGAGTTGTGTTGTCTGGGCATAAGTGGCCCTCCAAGTTTCATTTTTTGTTCATAGAAAGTATAGCAGCTATTATACCCATTTCCCTTTGTTATAACTTTGACCCTTTTGTCAAATTTGGCACAAATGATTTCAAAACTTTGGATAAGGACTTTTAATGCACATTTTGTGTAAAACCCGCATGCTTTTACCATGAATAGTACCCTTAAGATCGTACGTACTAGATTAAAACTTTCCTCTTATAGTATGATTACGTTCACGTGTTAGTATTTTACGTATTTCATACGTGTTAAAACACGATAAGTACTGATTACGTACGAACACACGATAACTATTTAACAATAATTAATCACGAACGTAATTAAAACGCGAACTAATATTAATTACGTATATATATATATATATATATATATATATATATATATATATATATATATATATATATATATATATATATATATATATATATATATATATATATATATATATATATATATATATATATATATATATTAACACGAATAAATATATTGGGTCACGATCGAAAACTAATTAAATTACGTAAACTACGTAACACGTAATCACGGACATTTAAACGATTATTATTATTACGTATAGTTAATTTAACACGACAAGTAATTACATACGTAATGATTACGTTTAACACGTATTATGATAACTATGAACTTACGACACTTTAAAATACGATTACGCGTACCACTTTAACAAAACGTGACTTAATAAAAATTACAAGTGTTTTAAGGGGCTGTTTTGACAAGTAGAAAAGTAATAGGACTTGGGCTCTAGGCCCAAGTGTGTTGTGAGGCGTGTGTAATCAAAAGAGACGGGGGGAGTATACATTTTTGGACAAACACAATAAAACCCTAAAATACATATCAAGCCGCCAGTTTTTGTCTCCTCCTTTTCTCTCTTCTCTGCCGCGACCCACACAAAGAAACAAGGA
The DNA here is from genome assembly GCA_025667525.1 of Glebionis coronaria. Classification (NCBI taxonomy): domain Eukaryota; kingdom Viridiplantae; phylum Streptophyta; class Magnoliopsida; order Asterales; family Asteraceae; genus Glebionis; species Glebionis coronaria. The sequence goes on along the minus strand of CM046875.1, from coordinate 28,805,661 downwards.
AACCATGGCTTCATGATCAAATAAGAACAAGGGGTGCGTTTGTTTTGGATGTTCTAAACCTTAACACGAAAAGAAACAAGGTATAACTCTAGATCCCGTTTTCTTTTCTTTCTTTGCGTGATGGATCATAAGTCCAAACCTAAAACATGTTATTAAAACATAATACAAATGTTAAATTCATGGTGGGTGTTCGTTTGGCCTGTTTGCACACAAACCAAGACTCATATGAGTCTCGGTGGTGAATTAATTCCACCAGCCGCAACCCTAATTAGGGTTTTGGCTTGGTTTGCTCAAGCAGGGGAAACAGCGAACAAGCAGGGGAAAAACCACTGGCTGCGCCAGTGGTGAATTTGGTCTACCAGTGGGAACCCACGGCTGGCAGGTTTAGCCTGCCGGTGGGAATTTTAAGCAAACAGGGGAAACTCAAAACTGCCAGGAGGAACTGGCAGTTAAAGGGTGTTTGGCTACGGATTTTAAAGGGTGTTTGGCTACGGGTTTTAACAGGGTGTTTGGCAAACCATTTTTAAAAATAAAAACAGACTTAAGGGGGTGTTTGGCAAACTTTTTTGGAACTTAAGGGGGCTGTTTGGTTTGGCTTATGGTAAAAACACAACATGTTCTCACGGGTTTTCACGGGTTCGGTTTACGACAACGTTTTAACAAAACAATACATGGGTACGGGTTATTATTTTACGCGTTTAATTAGCTTAACATGTATATTAATTACAAAACAATTAAACTAATAAATCAGGACTTATTATTATAAGATTAATTAAATTAATTTCACATGCTATATAATTAATTTAATTAAAACATGGACTTAGATTATTATTAATAATTAATAATACATGATTTAACATAAGTATTTTATTATTTAATTATGATTTTAGTAATTAATTAATTATTAAACATGACTTATAATTAATTAATTAACATGACTTAATTTATATTAATATTAATACATATTTTCAACCTATGTATTATTACCTTTATTTAATTAAAATCATGTTATATTTAATTAAATACTTTAGACTATGGTTTATATAAATTTCATGAAATAATTAATAAACTATACAATTTTATTACATGACTTAGAATATTAATCAGTAAACACTTAAGCTTATGTAACTAGCTTATTTAACCAGCTTATATCTATTTATGGAAACTTTCTATTTTTAGAAACTTATGTAATTAAGGCAGCTAATTTATTTTTGGTAACTTTCTATTTTTGGAAACTTTCTATTTTAGGAAACCTGCTATTTTTAGAAAGTTACTTAATATTACACAGTAAGTATAATAATACATGAAATACAAGTAATACTTAATCAGAATGGACAGAATATAAGATAAACACAGATTAAAACTTAAAACAGTGAAACATGACTTAAAACATATAAAATAAGCTAAGACACGACATAAAACCAGTATGTATTCAGTAATCAGATACTTATACACGTGTGTATTCATGTAGCGTTAGTGATCCAGAAGTAGGATTCTCTCTTCCGTTCGTTCACTGGACATAAGGTACGGATTCCCGTCCTTTCAGTATGGACATTCTTTCCTTATTAGGATTCCCCGTATGCAGCCAACTGTTTTCCCATAGTATAAGTTATGTGTTTGATTGCTTATGTTTAATTAAGATTACCTATAGCCATATACATGCATGACCAGTTTCACCTAGTTATGGAGGTACCATAACCATAACATTAGAGGCACTGATGTTATGACTTCACCACGGCGGAGTGATTGCTCGTGGCGTCCCTTCAGCTTTTTGCCATTTATTTATATTTATCATGTGGGGCGTATGGGTGCATCCTAGTTACATGTTTTTAGTCAGGATTTCATGGTGAATGTGGTGTGTGCCTTGCATCCTTCACAAGGAGCTGATCCCTCCTACCCAAAAACCAGTATATTAAATTAGAGGCAGCCCCTCTAATTTGCATGATGAGGTCACCCCTCCAAGTATTCATGCACGGTGGATTTTCATTACCTATATTGGCTAATGGTAAAATATGTTAAACAGTTTTCATAAGATAAACATAAGGCTTTTCAAACTATAAAACCAGTTTTATGAACATGTTCTAGGTTTTTTCCAGGACTTATACATTTCCGCTGCTATTAAGTCTCTATTATGTTTTAGTCACTTATACTATCTTTATATCCGTGCACTGAGCGTTTTGCTCAGCCGTTACTTTCCTTTCCATGTCCCAAAACGGTAGGTACCCTTGGAAAAACTCGAGCATTTGGAGGACGTGCATAGGATGGAAGCTGCCAGAGACTTCTTTTCCTCTTTGCCTTCATATACTTATGCTTGTTTAGTCTTTCATTCTTTTCCTTTGCTTTATTATGTTTTGGGCTTATGTTTGGGAACCGATGTTTGATTCCGGTTTACCCTATGGTCATGTAATGTTTTAGACATTTATCCTTGTATGCTTTGATGACACGCCATAATTACGCGTGACATTCCATTATCAAAATGGGGTGTTACAATTATGGTATCAGAGCCCAAGGCTTCGACCTGTAGGCTCTAAAACTCGACCTGTGACTAGTGGGTAGTCACCAGGAGCTTCCTAAGCCAACGTTTGTTATTCCACGTATTGATGTTTTCAGCGCATTGTTGTTTTAACCATGATGTTTTCAGCCACTTTGAGGTTTTAACCTTGATGTTTTCATCGATATTGTTTTACTAATATGGATGGACAACCGTCATTCATATTTAGTTATGTGTCATTGTTTCATGCATAATGTTCCTCGTGAACTGTGGCTATGTGAATTGAACCCCAGTAGTTCATAATTAGTCACATAAAAAAAAATTTGATAAGTTTTGACAGATGAGTTTCATTTATTTATGTTTCGTGTATCATTGTTGCAGGGATTATGACTAAGTAATGGTTGGTACAGGACTGGCCCTATTTAGTCGCATGTGCTTTTATCGAAACTTTTAACTTTGGGACCGACCCATAGGCGTCCCCTCGCCATGTCTTTTGTTTTGGAACCGACCCGTAGGCGTTCCCTCGCACATATAAAGGTTTTATAAACTACATTACGCATTCATGCACTGTTTTTCATGCATAAAATTTTTCTCATGATTTAAATTGGCATAAATTATTTTTTTTCATGTCCCCTTATAAGTTATTATGTTTTTATGTCAAGTATGTTTTCATACTGTCATGGTTAACTTCAGTTTCATGCTGATTATGTTATACACTTCTTCGTGATAGATGGTTTCATGTTTCTTCATGATAATTCCGTCTTCATGTTGATTATGTTTTACGCCTCTTTTGTTATTTACGTTGTCCTGCAAGACATTGTTAGATTTCATTGAATCATGATTTCATGATAGTCATGGTTGGTTTTCATTGATCATGCTGTCAGGAAAATCATCGTTGAATTTTGTGTAACCACACTTTAACGTTTCCGTTATAACCAGAATGATGTTTATGCTAATGCTGCCAGGTTATCATGATGGTTTTTGTTAGCCTTAAAATGTGAGAGCCATTTACGGAATTACATTTTATTCAGATAGGCAAAACAAGGAGGGACTACTATTGACATGTTGTCAAAGTAACCTCTTGCTTGGCCTATATATACCCCTCCATACTTTCATGGAGGGGTGAGGCTTTTCTCTTAGTGTGTATTTCCCTTTCTCTCTCTAAATACACACACTACATTCAAGTTTTATCTTTTTCTCTCTAAAAATGTCTAAACACTTGTTTTATCCTCCCCGACCTCCGGATCACCCCTAATAGCTTTGAATCTTATGCTTAACAATTGGTATCAGAGCTAACCGGGGGTGTTCTGTGTTTGTGTTTGCTTATTTCTTTGTATTCGTGGCTTATAACAGCTTATTTGTTTAAGTTGATTGGTTATGATATATTTGTTTGGTGTTTATCAGTCTAAGACACATCACCAGTATGTTTTGGTTGTCATCAGTACGTTTTGGTGTTTGTTCAGTCCATCTGATATCATATGTCCATGTCACTGTCCAAAATAAAGTCCTTCATTACCAATTTTTTTGTGTTCCTTGTCATTTTGTAATCTCGAATGCTGTTTCTTTATTATTTTGTTGGTAAAAGGACAAGAAACTCTTCAGATCCAAATTTTTTCGGGGTTGCCAAAATGTTGGTCAAAACCCTTTGCGATGACTACATTCCGATGGTTATACTCAGATTCATTCCGATGGCTTCTTCTTTTTCGGATTTATTCCGATGGGGTTTCTGTTTCACATTACGATGGTTAGGGTTGTCCTCATTGCGATGGATGGCTTGATCCATCGCAATGGTATTCTAAGCCGTCATGCTGCCAAATTTTTCACAATGACATTGCGATGAGGTGTTTTGACTGAAAATATTGCGATGATTTTTTTTTTAAAATATTGAAACATTGCGATGGTGTAATCTTTCTGAATATTGCGATGACTAATTTTAAAAGAATACATTGTGATGGAATCACTTTGTGATGGTGCAATTTTTTTGACAACACTGCGATGACTCATTTTTTCTTAGAAAAAAAATTTGCAAGAGCATGACTTATCAGAAAACGTACCGAGACCTTAAAAGTCTTTCAACCCAACATCCAATCAAACCTCGACACTATCCTAAACCCATCTTCACACAAAAGCTAACTCAATATAATCTCATCATCTAAACCCATCTTCACATAAACCATATGATATTAGCAAATCTCAGATTCGTGTTATAGGTTATAAAACCAAAAATCTGTTATGATGTAACACGTTATCATCATCAATTTGTGTAGATGTATTCTCATCTCTTTAATATTCGAACCTTAAGAAAGAACAAGAACAACAGTGTCCCATTCGCTTCTTGATTCGGTGATATCAAACACAATGAACTACATGCAAACTTACCTGATACTTTCAATACAAAGATCTTAAAAGATGGTTCATGTGTTTCGTGTATTTGGCTTCGATTTGAGGATGCTTATAGTTTGATTATGGATTTGAAGGATTACTGGTTGTGATAGAAAGAATATTTAAGGGGCATATTTGTTTTAAGATGATATTAAAATCTGGTTTTGTTTAAGAGATGAGATCTGTACTTTTTTTTTAGATATGTGAGATGAGGTAAATGACGGTTTGAGAGAGTGATAAGAAAGATGGGGGCGGATGTTTCAATGTGTGAGGATTTAGGGTTAAATTTCCTAATCAACAGGTTTATATCCTTCTAATGATGGACCCGGGTATAGACATTGTTTGATGGGCCGTGTACTCAAATGAGTATATTAATTGGGTATTTGGATCATAAGAGTTGGACCAGGTGTGTAATTCTTGTATTGGGCTGGAAATGTGGTAGACCGGGTATACATCATGTGGGCTGGAAATTCATTCAATAGAATAGATGGGCTGATTCTTTATAAAAATCACATTATATTGAAGTTATATTGGCCCGAGTTTTACTACATGGGCTGGATCGAGCCTCATTTTTTGATTGGGTTATTTCGATAGCGGAATGGACAAGTATTATTTGGGCAATGATGACATTATTTTGGATGCCGGGTATTTGATATGATCCGATCGAAAGTGCTTAAACGACAAAGAAAATTCTAGGTTTGAGACCTAATATTTTCGAAAAAAATTTCGACGACCTCACCGCGGAGGTCGATCCGCGCATCAGTTGGGCATGAGACTGACGTTGAGCTTCAATGACAAGTTATCTAGACAAATTTTGTCCCATAATGATAATTCCTTTATAATTTGTTCTAGATAACGACATTCAAACACAACACCAAAGCAAACAAAACACTTAACGCTAAAACGATCCGATATAAGATTCACTTTAACGACAACAGCTAGTTTTGGTTCTACAAAGACAAGTGATCACGAAGTGGATTTGGTATTCTATATTTGAAGTTGAAGTGGGATTTCATGAAGGCGTCTAATTATTTCATCATCGAGCCTTCCTTCTATTTTTCTACCCCTTTTCTTCAAACCCAGTCTATCGATTGATGACTTGCTTGGACGATAAAACTTATGATTGAGACTTGAATTATCTAGTTTCCACTGTCAAGGGGTGGATGGTCGATGACATGGATTACTATCATTTGTGGGTGTCACACGCAGTTGCTCGTGTGGATAACTTCAAGAGATGTTAGAGACTTGTTTCTGCACCGTTCTTCAATCGACATAAGTGCAAGCTTAAGTAACAAATTTGGGTAATTGTACTTCAGTTTCAAGTTTGGAACATCGGATTTACTTCACATGTGGTCACAACAAATAGCCGAATGAATTCGAGGTTGGTAAGTTAGACAAAGAGAGATGGAATCAGCAATCAATTCTCACGGGATATTTATGAGCTTCACAACGACAATGGTACTTCATAGTCTAAGCAAAATTTTTCAAAGTTTCTCAATGACTTTCAAAACTTTTCAAGACATTTGCTTAAGACTAAGAACTTCTCGAGTATATGGACGTCCACGATAATGATGCTTCCGATAGTTCGAAATCATCATGGGGGAAGATCGTGTACTTTGAAGTAATCAGATCAACTTCCAGGGGGAAGTAGTGTACATGGAATGGTATCTACTTCACTTTATATGATTTTTATGAAGTATTCTGCAGGCGTGAGAAGAATTGTTGCTGATTTCCTGCATGTTACCCCAAACGAATTATCATCAAAACCTAAACGACATGAAACAGTATAGAAGCAGTATTATTTGGTGTGGTTCTTCTACAAATTTCCGCTGTGCACTTAAACCGATGAGCTAGAAGATTGTTCAAACTACATCAAAGTGTCAGAATCTGCATAAGATACAGATATTGGTTTGGGGGGAAGCTGATTCAGAAACTTCGTCAAAAAGAAGTCTATGAAGAAAGTTTTTTAAATACATGCTGCATGAATTGGGGGGAAGTTAATCCAAATCATGCATATTACAATTGTTCCACAACAAGCAAAGACAAAGAGGATTCAAGTTGAGGTACAAGTTATGAAGACCAGAAGAATTAAAAGACATCCTCAGCATTGGAAGCGCCTTGGAAGACTTTATTTTTGTTGTATTTTTACTTGTTAGGAACATTGTAAGTAATTCCGTATGTCTCCACATTGGGGGAAGATTGTTAGCCTTAAAATGTGAGAGCCATTTACGGAATTACATTTTATTCAGATAGGCAAAACAAGGAGGGACTACTATTGACATGTTGTCAAAGTAACCTCTTGCTTGGCCTATATATACCCCTCCATACTTCCATGGAGGGGTGAGGCTTTTCTCTTAGTGTGTATTTCCCTTTCTCTCTCTAAATACACACACTACATTCAAGTTTTATCTTTTTCTCTCTAAAAATGTCTAAACACTTGTTTTATCCTCCCCGACCTCCGGATCACCCCTAATAGCTTTGAATCTTATGCTTAACAGTTTTCCTAACCGTTTAACCGGTATACTTTCCTTAAACCATGACAAATGATCGACCCCATACCGATCATTTCATGTGCATTCAACGTGTACTCCATGTACCGTGTTCCATGTGTATTACACGTACCTAAATCCATGTGTATTTCACTTGCAATATTGCACGAGTATTCGCTAGTCGATTCTGAATCATCTCAGGCATATGTCCACTTGCTAATACTCTACAAATTGCTGATGTCGCTCATAACTTGGAAATGTTACTAAAGGTTGATGCTGCTGACGTTCGGAGACGCTACGAGATGCGGATGCTGTTCACAACCTGGAGATCTTACAAGACGAAGACAAAGGCGTCAGAGCAAAGCAATTGGACGAGAAGATGCTTCACCATCAGACGATTCCCATCAATCATTGTCCCTAATTCTTAGTTACATGTCACACGTCATTCGGCTGTCATTTCAGCCATATGAGTGTAAACCGGTACCAGCCGGCCACTCAGCTGAATAGTTACATGAATCACGGTCATGAGAATGACCATCATGGAACTGACAGACAGGACGATAGTAACCACTACTATGACAACAACTATCCTAGAAATCGCAACCGAAACTCTGGCCACGGACGTGATCAGAAATACAAGGATTAGTAGTCCAACCGATCCGCCAATTCTGGCATAATAACCTTATATTGTGGTTATATTTGTTTCACATCTCGAGACACATGTCAAGACATCAGTCAAGACACATGTCTCACGTATACCTCCTGAAGACACATGTCAAGACACATGTCAAGACACCAGTCAAGACATATGTCATGCTTATAGTTCCAAGAAACGAGTCAAGACACATGACTCACGTCCAACTATGGAACATTTCTAAGAAATTCAGGGTACCCTCCAAGGGGATATCTATTTTGTTGTGACATGTATTAATCAGGCCACAAGAATTTCAATACCATTATCGGCGCATCAGTGAGAACTGTCACGTTGCCGATGTCACTTTCATTTATTTCACCATAGTTCATATATTCATGACCATGAAGGACGCCTTTCGTATTCCCACGCATACGAAGGTTTTCCTTCAGTTTAATGATGAGATCCAAGCTGCTAATGCATTTCCTCGGACAGACACGAGATGAATTTTATCCTAATTATGGACTATGAACAGCACACCATGCTACGACTCATAATTATGTATAGTAGTGTTCAGGCCCGTGAATACATTCAGCTTGATTCTCCATCAGGAAAATCTGTACAAATTATCTATGCTTCCCAAGCATGTGCTTTGTTATCCATGATTGCTAAAATTTTCTAGTGGTCAGTAAGACACGACTACTAAAGTCCTTTTACGCATAACCAACGGATTATTCCAAAATTGTTCCTTACACTCCAGAAGAACCTTCAAGGAGAAGGACGGTAGCATAAGATTATGTGTCGACTACCGTCGATTTTTAAACAAATCACCATTTACGATCGTTACTCTCCTCCATGTATTGACAAGATCGGATTCATGATCATGCTGCCAATAGTGATGGGTGAAAGAGCAGGACATGTCCATGACTGCTATTCGTGCACTACTCGGTCATGCTAGATTTATGATTTTGAATTAGTCTCATCAATGCTCCAACAGCATTATGGACTTAATAAATTGAGTTCCCATGAACTCATAAACAAATTTATCAGCGTCTTCATCAAGAACAACCTGTTTTCCTCTAAGTCTAGAGAAGAACAGTAAGACCATATTTGTAATATGTTGCAAATTCTATGACAAGAGAAATTTCACCTCGAAATTTTTCCAATCTAACTTTTGGTTGATTACAGTGACATGCTGAATCATATGGATTCCCACGGTTAATCTTACCATGACTCAGCTTATGCGTAAAGGTGAGAACCCTACACTTCGTTAGGTGTCCCAAGAAAATCCTACGCTAAAGAAGTCTAAATTCTGAGACTTATAGTTTCACAAACTCCTAGGTATATGTTTCTATGAAAAAAGATCCAGATAAGTTCATATCTAAATACCTGTCACACCAGCAGGTAAAGATAGAACACCTGCATACTAGTAGCTATCTCCACCGGGAACACTTTCCGAGTGGAAATGGTACAGTAACTCCATGGAATTATCAACTGTTGATCAAGTCTGCCAAATCCTTGCATCTACAAAGATTTCACAGTAGTATATTTTCAGATATTTCAGCCAAAGATCGTACGATCACTTGGCCTCTTTCGGATATCAGATTAGATTTACACTCATATTCAGATTCATTTTCTTACGATCATGCCTCCAGCCAATTTCATGATTTGCTTCACCATTCACGTTCATGAACTGTACATGTTCATGATTGTATTCTAGCTTACGATTTAACTTCCACTTTTGTTCCGGGAAGCTATAAAACTTGGGAGACCAGACTTAAGTTTAATAATTTTCCATTCTCAGATAGACGTTTAACGTTACATTTCATGTCTTAGCACATACCGTTTAACATCATCATCTAAGGTTATTCTACCTTCACGATATGTTCTCATATCATTGTTATCATATTCTCCGCATATTACACTCACCATATCTCCACGTAGCACGTTCAAAAATTTTCACGTATCACGTTCAAAATCTTTCACGTACTACGTTTCTATATGTCTCGCGCATTGTTGCTAATTATCAGTAAGTTGAATCGTTTAACACAATAACGTTTCGATTACTCTTATACATTAATTATAATTCCCTCGATCAAATTCAGGGGATCCATCTTACGTTGATAACCAACAACTAGTTTCGGATTTTTCAATGTCAAGGTCAGGAGGACCAAGATTTACCATTCGTGGCAAGACCTTGAGAAGAAACCGTTCCAAGAAGGAAGCCACTCGGAAACGGACAAGTTCATCCGGACTTCTTATCCGTTTTCTCTTACCGGTTAGATATACCCTTTAAGTGACGTCACGTTCCACGTACTTTCAAGACATGTCACGTTCCACGTCACCTTCATTTTTTTCCGTTATTTGATATACCCTTTCAGTTTAATTCGGGTGTGTTCTGCTTCCAGTTACGACATCTATAATTCGGGGACGAATTCTTCTTTTTAGGGGGGAAGAGTTGTAAAACCCGCATGCTCTTACCATGAATAGTACCCTTAAGATCATACGTACTAGATTAAAACTTTCCTCTTATAGTATGATTACGTTCACGTGTTAGTATTTTACGTATTGCATACGTGTTAAAACATGATAAGTACTGATTACGTACGAACACACGATAACTATTTAACAATAATTAATTACGAACTTAATTAAAACGCGAACTGATATTAATTACGTATATATATATATATATATATATATATATATATATATATATATATATATATATATATATATATATATATATATATATATATATATATATATATATATATATATATATATATATATATATATATATATATATATATATATATATATATATATATATATATATATATATATATATATATATATATTAACACGAATAAATATATTGGGTCACGATCGAAAACTAATTAAATTACGTAAACTACGTAACACGTAATCACGGACATTTAAACGATTGTTATTATTACGTATAGTTAATTTAACACGACAAGTAATTACATACGTAATGATTACGTTTAACACGTATTATGATAACTATGAACTTACGACACTTTAAAATACGATCACGCGTACCACTTTAACGCGACTTAATAAAAATTACAAGTGTTTTAAGGGGCTGTTTTGACAAGTAGAAAAGTAATAGGACTTGGGCTCTAGGCCCAAGTTTGTTGTGAGGCGTGTGTAATCAAAAGAGACGGGGGGAGTATACATTTTTGGACAAACACAATAAAACCCTAAAATACATTTCAAGCCGCCAGTTTTTGTCTTCTCCTTTTCTCTCTTCTCTGCCGCGACCCACACAAAGAAAACAAGGAAACCATGGCTTCATGATCCAAGAAGAACGAGGGGTGCGTTTGTTTTGGATGTTCTAAACCTTAACACGAAAAGAAACAAGGTATAACTCTAGATCCCGTTTTCTTTTCTTTCTTTGCGTGATGGATCATAAATCCAAACCTAAAACCTGTTATTAAAACATAATACAAATGTTAAATTCATGGGGGGTGTTCGTTTGGCCTGGTTGCACACAAACCGAGACTCATATGAGTCTCGGTGGTGAATTAATTCCACCAGCCACAACCCTAATTAGGGTTTTGGCTTGGTTTGATCAAGCAGGGGAAACAGCGAACAAGCAGGGGAAAAACCACTAGCTGCGCCAGTGGTGAATTTGGTCTACCAGTGGGAACCCACGGCTGGCAGGTTTAGCCTGCCGGTGGGAATTGTAAGCAAACAGGGGAAACTCAAAACTGCCAGGAGGAACTGGCAGTTAAAGGGTGTTTGGCTACGGATTTTAAAGGGTGTTTGGCTACGGGTTTTAACAGGGTGTTTGGCAAACCATTTTTAAAAATAAAAACAGACTTAAGGGGGTGTTTGGCAAACTGTTTTGGAACTTAAGGGGCTGTTTGGTTCGGCTTATGGTAAAAACACAACACGTTCTCACGGGTTTTCACGGGTTCGGTTTACGACAACGTTTTAATAAAACAATACATGGGTACGGGTTATTATTTTACGCGTTTAATTAGCTTAACATGTATATTAATTACAAGACAATTAAACTAATAAATCGGGACTTATTATTATAAGGTTAATTAAATTAATTTAACATGCTATATAATTAATTTAATTAAAACATGGACTTAGGTTATTATTAATAATTAATAATACATGATTTAACATAAGTATTTTATTATTTAATTATGATTTTAGTAATTAATTAATTATTAAACATGACTTATAATTATTTAATTAACATGACTTAATTTATATTAATATTAATACATATTTTCAACCTATGTATTATTACCTTTATTTAATTAAAATCATGTTATATTTAATTAAATACTTTAGACTATGGTTTATATAAATTTCCTGAAATAATTAATAAACTATACTATTTTATTACATGACTTAGAATATTAATCAGTAAACACTTAAGCTTATGTAACTAGCTTATTTAACCAGCTTATATCTATTTATGGAAACTTTCTATTTTTAGAAACTTATGTAATTAAGGCAGCTAATTTATTTTTGGTAACTTTCTATTTTTGGAAACTTTCTATTTTAGGAAACCTGCTATTTTTAGAAAGTTACTTAATATTACACAGTAAGTATAATAATACATGAAATACAAGTAATACTTAATCAGAATGGACAGAATATAAGATAAACACAGATTAAAACTTAAAACAGTGAAACATGACTTAAAACATATAAAATAAGCTAAGACACGACATAAAACCAGTATGTATTCAGTAATCAGATACTTATACACGTGTGTATTCATGTAGCGTTAGTGATCCAGAAGTAGGATTCTCTCTTCCGTTCGTTCACTGGACATAAGGTACGGATTCCCGTCCTTTCAGTATGGACATTCTTTCCTTATTAGGATTCCTCGTATGCAGCCAACTGTTTTCCCGTAGTATAAGTTATGTGTTTGATTGCTTATGTTTAATTAAGATTACCTATAGCCATATACATGCATGACCAGTTTCACCTAGTTATGGAGGTACCATAACCATAACATTAGAGGCACTGATGTTATGACTTCACTACGGCGGAGTGATTGCTCGTGGCGTCCCTTCAGCTTTTGGCCATTTATTTATATTTATCATGTGGGGCGTACGGGTGCATCCTAGTTACATGTTTTTAGTCAGGATTTCATGGTGAATGTGGTGTGTGCCTTGCATCCTTCACAAGGAGCTTATCCCTCCTACCCAAAATCCAGTATATTAAATTAGAGGCAGCCCCTCTAATTTGCATGATGAGGTCACCCCTCCAAGTATTCATGCACGGTGGATTTTCATGACCTATATTGGCTAATGGTAAAATATGTTAAACAGTTTTCATAAGATAAACATAAGGCTTTTCAAACAATAAAACCAGTTTTATGAACATGTTTCCAGGTTTTTCCAGGACTTATACATTTCCGCTGCTATTAAGTCTCTATTATGTTTTAGTCACTTATACTATGTTTATATCCGTGCACTGAGCGTTTTGCTCAGCCGTTACTTTCCTTTCCATGTCCCAACACGGCAGGTACCCTTGGAAAGACTCGAGCATTTGGAGGACGTGCATAGGATGGAAGCTGCCAGAGACTTCTTTTCCTTTTTGCCTTCATATATTTATGCTTGTTTAGTCTTTCATTCTTTTCCTTTGATTTATTATGTTTTGGGCTTATGTTTGGGAACCGATGTTTGATTCCGGTTTACCCTATGGTCATGTAATGTTTTAGACATTTATCCTTGTATGCTTTGATGACACGCCATAATTACGCGTGACATTCCATTATCAAAATGGGGTGTTACATTTTGCATTTCTCAAGGGCCATTCTTGAATATTATTGAAATATTAGGGACCCAAATGCAATAAATGAGATTTGTAAGTGTATAATATGACAATTCTTCAAAAGATGAGGGACCAGTCTTGACAATCTTCAAAACTTCAAGGACTTCTTTGGAAATTCATCGTTCGGGTCCGATTCTTTGTGCGGCTTCATTTTCTGTGTTCGTTTTTGCTTGACTCTTGTAATCTTTTGGTGAATTCACGATATTCGTACCTAAAATACACAATGAACAAACACAAACATATTTTGGGGTATTTTATAACATTATTAAGCGTTTTAAGCCCGATTTGGACGATGAGACTATGTATAATTACAGTCTCATCTCTCCCCCATACTAAACCGTTGCCGTGTCCTCACGCAATGCTAGAATTAAGTATCGTAGCACTTCTAATATTCATTTTTAGGTGACATTTATTAAAAATGTAAACTTAAATAAGCTACTACATGTGTTTTAGACATAGGCTATGTTTGGTAAAATTAGTTGTAAGCTGTTAACTGTAAGCTGTAAGCTGTTAACTGTAAGCTGTTAGCTGTAAGCTGTTTACTAAAAAGCTCTATTTTTAATAGAAGTGTTTGGTATATTAGCTGTTAACTATAAAAATTAAAATGTAAAATGACTTAAAAGGACATATTTAAATAAATTATAATATGGTTGGAGGGTATATCAGTAACTTACAGCTTTAACAGCTCTTGATAATTTAAAAAGCTGTATCAGACAGCTTTTTATTTAAGAGCTACTTGGTGAAAATAAAAAGCTAACAGCTCTTAAAAAATGTTATACCAAACAGAGCTATTAGATTATTTTTTTAACAAAAAAGCTAATAGCTCTGAAAAAGCTTTAAAAAAGCTCTTGTCAAACATAGCCATAATGTATTGTTTTCATCGCAAAATGGGACGTTTAGGATCATAGAATAAGAACACGTGAATGCTTCGTTAGAAATAATTTCGCCGTCCTCGATTCTTACCCAATTCCATGCTAAGCATGAAACAAGATCATTGTCATTATAAGTTAGTAATGCTAACACTACTCATATGCTCTAACCACGTACTTAGACTCCCTTATTCCTAAGGTGTATCTCTTACATTTTATTTTTGTCTTAATGATCACGAGGATACATCATTGACTTATGCGTGAATAGAGATTAGGTCCAAAAATAGAGCCTTAACGGTGTAACCAAAATCATCGAATTAATAATTCACCCTAATAGACAACGATGTCAAAAGATTAAGTCAACAAGAAGGATCGATAAACACGGTTTTATAACGGTTTAGAACATGAGACTTATTACCATGAATTTTATTACCGACCTCATCATCGATGGCTTTGATTATCATGGTTTGCCTCCATCTTTTATTCAACTCCGCCATGGAGCTTTTATTATGAATTCAGTCTTGCCCTTGTCTTTTATTTAACCTCGCCATGAGGTGGTTATTATGACTTGACGTATATCCTCACGCTAAAGTGAATTTTGGATCTTTAAAGCTTCGAGATTTAAGACATTCACTTCAATTTTACATAGATTTTTCGGCCTTGTGAGCTTCAAATTTTTGCTTGATTTAGGTGAAGAGGAACTTAAAAATTATTATTGGGGAAGCCTTTGATTATTCGGGTGCCAATACTACAAAACCGTGACACTGGCGATACCTTAATGTTTTCCCAATTTAATTACATGGAAGCTACTAAAACAAATTAGAAACCAACAATAAAGACTAAAGCGCTAATTCAATATTTATTAATAATTTATTACAAAAGCGTAGGGAGAAAAAGCAAATAATTAGGACACATGAGTTTTTGAATGAATACGAGTACTCTGCGTTTAACATAGTAACTTATAATTATCGCTATCATTTCTCTTCCTCAATCAAATGAGACTTAGCCTAACTATAGTTAAGGAATCGAAGCTAAGTGCTCAACACGCACGGTCGAGTCAAAAATTACTCTTATTTTCACCAACGGAAAACCTACATTTGTGTCTTAAACACTTATGAAAAACTAGAAAAAAATTAAAATTTGGCCATTTTTAGCCTTATTTTGCATAAAATGATAACAAAAAGATGAAAATTGGATTGCGTGATGACGTAAGCAATGTGAAGTATCTACTCACCCCCCATACTAAAACTAAACATTATCCTCAATGTTTCGTGTCTAGGGGTGAAACACCCCCATACTAGAGATGAAAGTCGAATGCTTAATCTCGAGCATGGAAAGGGTAAAACGAATAACCTAAAAGCCGTTTATGAATTATGCTAATAAGAAAAATGTTAGAACATAAAAGGATATCATCAAATATCGGAATCTACAAAGGCAACGATCGAAGCTCGAGTGATATGTAAAACGAACACGAGAGGCTTCAATGATGACGATGAACCTAATGAATCACAATCACAAACAACCACGAAACAAAGGTCAGAAGAGCACAAGTCCCCACATTAAACTAATTAGAAAGCAATAATATTTACAAGTATAAGCATGAGAATCCCCCACGAGGCACCTTATTTTTTATAACCGAGTCAAAAGCTCGACTCGAATCCCCATAAATGTGATCATTTAGGGATTATCATGGTATGGTCATTTTTGTGGGGCTTACATGATAAACAAGACCCAAAATTACGTGGAGTACTTTAAAACCCAATAAACGTATACCGGGGTCAAAGATAGCATCCTCGTTTTCGGATGAAAGACGAAACAACGCTACTTCAACGCATGCTAAAACCTCAAAGAGGTAGAAGAAAAGGAGGTGAGAAGTAGAAGGGTGGGACAATGGGTAAGGCAACACAATGAGCTACTCGAGGTAGACTCACACCAAGCAAATAGATATATTTTCCATTTATTGTATCGTTGGAAGACCGAGATTTCCCTTTACAAGCAATTCCGGGATCGAATATCTCGTCCTCGGTGGAGAAATGTGAGGGAACATAACGGGCTTCCCCCACACTAGACCCACATGACGCATCGTCAAAAGGAGTACACGAGCTCGTAGCACTCAATAAACGTGGTTATGACGGAGTTAGACTTGTAGAAAATCTTTTAAACCAATTTTGAATTTTTTTCCTTTTTCATCGTTTAAAAACTCTTTATGAAAACCCGATTGAGTTATGTCGAAAATATTTGATGTTTCTAAGACGATGTTAGGCACACTAAAAATTCTCACATTTAAGTCGCGGGTGGGGGGGTGGTGGATTGGATAAGTTCTCAAAACGTTTATCAACAAAAAACACCGCCCCCTTGGGGTCAACATATTCGTCATCCTTATGAACGTCAATCTCTTCGATTTCTTCATCATAGATAGGCTTGTCAAACCAAGGTTTGTCATCCCCCTCATTGAGGATTTTAGAAACTTGCTCGAAAAGATCACGATCAAGCAAAAAACAATCATTCTTTTGTGGGGATTGTTGATAAGTTAGATCCTCACGAATGTGGTAAACGTCATTCTCATTTGAGTAGTGTTGATTAGGTAACTCCTTGAGTATGGGATTATTGGTCACGTGAGTTGTTTCATCATTATGAATGAGACGTTCCAACTCATCAAGTTCGGCCTCGATATTGGAAAAATCAACCTCACTTGTAGGTGGAAGTGGAGGTAAAAGAGCGAGCTCTCGTTCAAAAACTTCCTCAATCTCGGGCTCGAATTCAAAATCATCATACTCACCACGCGAAAAATTCTTTCTAAGAGAATCAAAAATAGCTTGTGGATTTTTGAGTATGTGATCGATTTCCGCAAAATCGCCATCGTCATCATCAAAGAAAGAGTCGATGTGAGCACTCACAACCATGGTCTTACAAGTCGAATGACTATGCTTAGGTGACTTTTCAATGACGAGAGGATCGATGTTGATAAAACCTTTCACCTCAATGGATATTGGGCAAGGAAATGGAGGCACTTCAATGGAATTAGAAGTTGATGCCTCAAAGACGTGGTCCTTCGAAGGTGGTGAAGACGAGTCTGTAAGTTTATGGACTTATATTTAATAGTCGTGTGATAGGATCGAACTCGAGATTACGGGATTGCACACAATACATAAAGAGTTAATATAATTAGTACAAACATTTATTGTATTTATTAATTTATTTAATAAATATATTTATGTATTTATTGATTTAACCGAGCAAGTAACTATATAACCTTAACAGTCATTAAAGAATTAATAGTTAAGTTATAACGAGCGTTAAATAAATATATAGTATGTATAAACAAAAGGAAAGAAGTTTGGAAGATTCCGGAACACCCCTAAGGGGTGTTATAGGCGGTCAAATATGGGTCCAAGGGGGGGGGGGGGGCAATTGTTGCCTTTTATTTATCTTGGGCTATAAGGATTTAGGCCTATAAATACACCTCCTGACTTATCATAATTCACATATCATAAATCTTTTCCCCTCTTCTTCTTTTTGGTCGATCGCCACCCCCTCCAACAAAAGGGTTTCGGTTGGTTTTGCTTGGTTGATCGATTGTATACATAATCTAGTCCTAGCCCCTCTCTAGGGTTGTTGGGTAGGTTAATTACAAGCATTGTAGCTCGGTTTTCATGTGCTAGAATCATGGTTAGCTCGTTGTATTACGTGTGTACAAGAACGTAATATAGTCTTACTTTAGACTATATCTTTGTATATATGGTTTAAACCCGAATCGGTGATTTGTTCTTCGTCTTGTGGAATTGATTTAGCGTAAAGGTATGTAACCCACCGTGGACATCGATTACGGCTCGAGCCGTCGATAAAAAGGGTCGACCTAAAATAATGGGACATTTAGGATCACATTCATAATCGGAAATGACGAAGTCCGCGGGAAAAACAAACTTTCCAGTTCTAACATAAACATCCTCGGCTATCCCAATTGGCTTAAGTGGTGTACAATTCGCTAGCTCGATTGTCATGTTCGTAGGGGTAAGTCTAGGCAATTTCATCAATTTCCAAAGAGAATGAGGCATGATATTGATGCTATCACCTAAATCGGCAAGGGCTAAACATCCCTCAATCTCGGAAAAATCACAAGGTAGTAGAAATTGGCCCGGATCCTCTTCCTTTCTCGGCATATGCCTTTTGGGTTTTTTTAAGAAGGATCGAAGCACAAGCTTCTTCAAGGGTTACTTGGGTAAGGTCGATAAAGCTCTCTTTTTTAACCGTGGATGGAATTTGAGGTACACGAGGTTGTGCACTCTTTTCCTTGGTTACCACGTTCACCCAATCGACTTTAGAACATGAAGGCGTCTTAGAAGTCGAGGGTTGTGAAGAAGTAACAACTCTAAATCCATCAAGGTTTGGGGTAATCACACGACTTTTCTCATTAGACGAAGCGGATTTAACATGTTCCTTCGGATTTGCAACGGTGTCACTAGGTAACGAACTCGATGACGCACCCGAGGCCTTGTTCACTATGGCCGAAAACATCTTTTTAATGTCGATTTGTCCTTGCTCAATCTTCGTATTTTGATTTTTCAATGTATTGGAAAAGTCATTTTTCAAAGTACCAATTTGTCCCTCTAATTGTCTCATATTAGCTTCATTCGTTTTCACATATTCTTGAAAATCGTTTGACGAACTATTTTTATTAGAATTAAAGTTCCCTTGGTTTTGATTGTTTCTTTGAAAATTTCCTTGATTACCACTCGAAAAAATGTTTCCTTGATTAGCGTTGTTTGAAAAAATCGATTTTGCCAGCTCAAATTACGACCTTGATTATAACCTCCTTGATTCGAAAAATTTCCTTGTTGATTTTGAAAATTGTTTCGGTTTTGATTAGAAAAATTGTTGCCTTGGTTATAATTGCCTTGTGATGGACCCGCGTTGTTTTGATTTTGAATATTGTTGTTTAATGCGTTAACACTCGACGTTTGGCCATCCGTAGCCACACACTCGTAATAATTATGAGGTCCACCACACAACGTACACGAAACATCAACCGCTTTCACCGTAGGGCGAGCGTCTTTCTTTTGCATCTTAAGGAGAAAGGGGAAAGACTGAATTTATGTAACATATTTGTTCAAATTAACTAATGTACGCAACTTGCTTTTTTATTCCTAATCTACGTAACATACTTTCATATACTTATTAATTTACGCAATTTTGACCAAAATGTGACTTGTTTGACCGGTTACCACTTTGAAAAGTTACAGTTTGGTCCTTTGGTCTGTGTGGACTTCCACCGTTAGTCCTTTGACATTTTTTCACTAGAAAACTTAGTAATAACACCTTGACTTTAATACACACATTTTTATACACACTTTTTACACGTGCTATTATATTCACGTTTTTATACACGAGAAAGTCTAAACTTTGACAAACGATTTCAGGGTCAAAACTGATCTCGTAGACTCCGAAAATCTAGTGATAAGTCAATGTATACGTTCTCTACAAATTTCGTGTTTTATGTTTTTCATGAAAAATACATTTAGATTGTCGAAACTCTGATTCAAAACTGTGACAGCAATACTAGTGTTTTTGATAATTAAGTAAATCCAAAAAATTAATAAGATGTTATTAAACAATGATTAAACTTAAAAAAAATAGTAGAGTGATAAAGATGGAAAATTTAATAAGCACAACAGATCGATTCCAAAATTGCTCGAAAAACTTCGTGTTTAAAATTAAATTCAAACAGAAAACATGTGTCTAAAAATGTGTATCGAAGTGTGTGTATACAAACGTGTATAAAAGTTGTATAAAAACGTGTGTATATAAAACGGTGTGTATAAAAAAGAGTAAAAAAATATTTATATACACACGTTTTTACGCAATTTTATAAATGTTTTTTACGCTTTTTAATACACACAGTTTCATACACACGTTCTTATACAACTTTTATACAAGTTTGTATACACACACTTCGATACACATTTTTAGACGCATGTTTTGTGTTTGAATTTAATTTTAAACAGAAAGTTTTTCGAGCAATTTTTTTCACTGTTTTTTTTCAGATACGTAATGGAATCGATCTGTCGCGCTTATTAAATTTTTCATTTTTATTACTCTACTATTTTTATAAGTTTTACTATTTGT
Source organism: Glebionis coronaria (assembly GCA_025667525.1). Lineage (NCBI taxonomy): Eukaryota > Viridiplantae > Streptophyta > Magnoliopsida > Asterales > Asteraceae > Glebionis > Glebionis coronaria. The sequence continues at coordinate 28,784,841 of CM046875.1, read as the reverse complement.
TCTATAATATTTTACGTATAGAATATCTATATTTAGTCACTGATTGGTTTAGAGACTTAAAAGTAAGTTTTTAGCACTAACCGAGACCCTCTCGAATTTACTTAATTTACGTATAGAATATCTATATTTGTCATAGTTTTAAATCGGGGTTTCGACCATCTAAATGTTTTTTTCATGAAAAACATAAAACATGAAAATTGTAGAGAACGTATACATTGATTTACCGCCAGATTTTCGGAGTTTACGGGATAAGTTTTGACGCTGAAATTGTTTGTCAAAGTTCAGACTTTCTCGCGTATATAAACATGTATATAATAGCACGTATAAAAAAAAGTGTATATAAAAAAGTGTATAAAAATGAGTGTATTAAAGTCAAGGTATCATTACTAAGTTTTCTAATGAAAAGAATGTCAAAGGACTAATGGTGGAAGTCCACGCAGACCAAAGGACCAAACCGTAACTTTTCTAAGTGGTAACCAGTCAAACAAGTCACATTTTAGTCAATATTATGTAGATTAGTAAGTATTTGAAAGTATGTTGCGTAGATCCGGAATAAAAAAATAAGTTACGTACATTGGTTAATTTGAACAAATATGTTACATAAATTCAACCTTTCCCCTAAGGAGAAAAGACGTAAACACATTCGTCAACTTGTCGACTTTCGCATCAACCCTCTCAATGTCGCGATTAGAATTACTAACATTGGCGACATTGGCAACACTCGGTATGTTGCGGAGTTGGTAAACCTTGGATCGATTCTCGGTAATCATTAAAGTGTCTTTCGGAGTTTTACACAAAAATTGCCACCGGCGGCGGAATTCAACGAATCTTGTTCTTGAAAACTAAGACCGTTATAAAACGTGTCGATTTGGTGTAACTCAGAAAATCCATGGTGAGAAGATTGCCTAAGCAATTCCTTAAAACGATCCCACGTGTCTCTAAACGATTCATTTGGTTTTTGCTCGAATCTCGTAATCTCGTTTTTGAAAAACGTAGTCTTAGACGGTGGGAAAAAATTATTAACGAACTTGGAAACGAGATCCTTCCACGTAATTATGGAATTAGGTGGCTCTTTCTCGTACCAATCCTTGGCGGAACCATCGAGCGAGTACGGAAAAAGCATAAGCTTGATGACATCAGTGTCGACGTTCTTAAACTTGCTCATGGCCAAAAAACGATCAAAATTCCGAATGTGAACGTGAGGATTATCCGCCTCACGACCTCGAAACTTCGTAGCTTGAATTAACGAAATCATTCCGCTCTTAATCTCAAAATTCTCCGCATCGATAGCGGGAATTACGATCGCGTCTCCATAACCCTCGGTGGGCGCTTGGAGAAATTCCATCATCGAACGATTGTCGGCCATCTCGTCTTCGGTTTCGACAACGATATTAGGAACGTTGGTTTCTAATTCTCGTCTACATCGTCGATTCCTTTGATTTCGATTGCGTCGATTCGAAGCGTCGCTAGAATTAGAATAATCCTACGATCGAGTGCGCATGCACTAACGTATAGAATGGGGGTAACAAAGAAGATTCTTTTTGCGGTTTTTCGTTTTTTCAAAAAAATTTGGTTTTAGATTGTTTTTAAATTTTTTTGGATTTTTTGTGTATTACGTAGATTCAAATCTACAAATCTCTCCTGGAATCAATTTCTCGATTAAAGGAGCCTCAAGGAATGAAAACGATCACGTGGAGTGAACGCCTTTGATGACTTTAGAACGTTGGTGGAACACCAAAGCGTTCAAGAGGGTTTAATCTTGAAAATCAAGCAAATATATATGATACGTAGATAATACTTTGGTCGGCAAACCCTCGATTAGCCCTTTTTCTCAAAATACACACAAGCAAGCGGAGGAAACGAGGCGGCACTAAGCACTTAAGAGCCTTTTTCCTTTAGGTCGTGAAATACAACCGCCTTATACCCACCTTATAGTTTGTGTTAATCAAAATTAAGCCTTTCGAATGTAATTATCTATTTTGCCTTTTGATTTTTGCTTTAGATTCGAATACAATAATTGAGTGATGAAATCCTAATTAAGGTTGCGTTTTCACGCTTTTGGATATTTGTAAATTTATTGTGATACGTACATACAATATATTAATAATATTCACAAAAAAACGAAAACGAATAATAGGATATCTACAATATAGTAAAAAGACTGTTGTTCGTTTAATTAAGGATAACTAAACACGATTTATTTGGATATTTATAATATAGTAGAAAAAATAACAAATGAGTATGTACGTTATATACGCTTTCCAAAAATGAAAAGCAAAAACGCACTACTCACACAAACAAGATATATATGGCACTAAAAACACCTACCCGGCAGCGGCGCCAAAATTGATGTAGTAAAATATACCTCTTTTAGGAAAAAGAAAGTATAAAACGGGCAAGTATTAAACCTCACGTTTTAAGAAAAACGCGAAATCGAATACGTGCGAGTTCGTTCTCGAAGGAGGTATATGTATTATGTGTCAAGTATAATAAAATCAATGTTTGGATTAGTGTCGCTTTTGGGTTTAGAGAGAGAAAATTTATAGACGCGTTACACTACGATTAAACTACGAAGTAAAACGTAAAACGTATACGAAAAGATGTAAAACGTGACGAAATTAAAAATTTAACCTAAAAACAATTTAAAAATTAAAACTAAGTCTAAAATAATATAAATAAGAATAAAAATTCAATAAATAAATTTTAAAACCTTTTATTAATTAAATATTTAATTTTAAATGCTAATTAAAGCCCTAAAATTAAATATAATTAACAAAAAGTCCAAAGTTATATTTTATCAAACAAATATCTTACTTATATTAATTAAAAACTAAAAAGTATTTTTACTAAATTTTTAAAACTAATTTTCTATTTTTAAATCACTAAAAACACTTTTTAAACTAAAATAATCATAAAAAATAATGGGAAAAATAATTTTACTTTTTGAAAAATCCTAAATTCTAAACAGTAGAAAAATGAAAAAGTTTGAAAAAATTAAATTTAGCTATAATAAGACAAAAATAGTTTGATTAAAAACCTAATTTAACTTAAAATAATTCTAAAAAATGATTAAATAAAAGGAAAAATGAAACTTTTTTCTAAAAATCTTAAAATATGTTACTTAAACTAAGAAAATTGAAACATCTCAAAAATACTGAATATATACCACTAAAGACAAAACAGAATATTTAAAAACCTATTTAATACTTAAAATAATGCAAAAAATGTTAAAATAATAAGAAAAATAAAAATAACTTTCCAAAAGTATTTAAATAATAAACTTAAGCTAGGAAAATTGAAAACACTGAAAAATGTTGAAATCTAACCACTAAATACAAAAAAGCTTAAATCTGATAGCGACACCTCACTAAGCTTTGTCTGCTAGTGGATTAGTGGAAAGGCACCCCCACACTCACTGGAGTGTGGGAAGTCAAGATAGAGCAAAAAAACAAGCAACCTTAACACAACAAATGCACACAAGTCAACAATTAAGCTCACTGATATACTAATAGGGGTCTGGTGCAATGTTTGCTGATCTAGTTGACCACTAATTGTATTTCTAACCTCTAAAACTTGATAATAATACTAAAAATCCTCAAATTTTAAACAAGCAAATCCTATATTAACATAATATCTCACATATGGCCAAATTTCAAAACCAAAAATACAAAAATCAAGACTAAAAGGGCCTACTGATTTTATGGTCAGTTTTATGCTAATATCATGCAATTTCTCTTCTTTAAACTAACAAACCTAAGGAATCAATTGATATACCCTACCACTACCTATTTGGGTATGTTCAAGCTGGTATTACCCTAATCTAGTGTCATCCAAGACTTGTAATCCCCAAATCCAAACACCCCTTTATAATCTGATGAACAAATTTTACCAAACAAAAAATTTTCAAAACGACTTCAAACCTATCTAAACTCTATCACACAATGAATCTAATAGCAAATAAGCATAAACGACTCACTACACTAGCATTCAAACAGATTATCCACAAAAGGCATGAAATCACAAAACTTTAACTAAAATAAGGGTTCAAGCCAGATTTTACCTAGTGGGACCCACATCCAGGCCCTACGATGGCTGATGCCATATCCTCTTAGCTAAGAAATGTAACTTTGGGTTTATGAAGTAGCTGTTTGATGCAAGTGGACTACAGCAGTCCACCAAGTGACTACATAAGTCACTTGGTATGGTCTTCTTCGGAACCTGTTGAATTTCAAGATACCAAACAAACTAAACACTAAAAACACAAGAGCTACAAGTTGGTGGCTTGTAGCTTTTGGTACAGTAAAGGTTAATGAAACAGAAAGGAGAAAGAACACAATGCTTCTTTGTGAAACCTTTTTGAGAAAACTTATGGTACCTCATTAAACTAAATTCTTTTAAGAACTAGAAAATAACCAACTAAAAACTGTATCTAAAATTAGATGTCAAACAATTTTACATAACAAGTTTGAAGTTCGGATCTCAAAAACCTTTTACAAAATCCTTTGAAAAAGTGTTTGATAAAACTTAAGCAAAAATATGCAGAAAGTAAATTACTAATTTAACTTGCAAAAATAAAATGGAACTCAGTTTTTCATTGCATTAGTTTTCAGAAAATTCACTACAATAAATTGAATTCAAAAAAAAATACTACAAGTGAAAAAGTTGGAACAAAAAGGGATACCACACCTTGGTCCTCTTTTTATAGTCACAATGGACGATTCTAGAATCTAGGTTACACATGAAACCCTAACTAATGAAATCCCTAACAAGCCCTTTGACTGTTTTTTGAATTTGGTCAAAAAATGCCATCTTGTGATGGATGTGATGTACCAGTTGTATAAGTTTAATCTTGGACGTTCCTTGGTATCTTTGGGAGAAAGGAATGAATTCCAACCATAGACTCACTGTTCTTTTTGTTCTCATGTAGCAGGACTGCCACGTGGGGGACCCACAAGGATGGAGACGTGTTTTTGGGGTGTGGGAAATGATGAGGGGTATCCCAATTAGGGTTCTGGAAGTGAAGGGATTAAACCCCTTTGGTTTGATTATGGGTCGAGATTAGGGTTCATATAAACAAACAATTGTTTGTTTAATCCGTTTAGGGGAAATAAAATCTGTTAGGCGCTAATATTAGGATAAATAATATGAATTCAAAAGAAAATTAATATTATTAACTTGTGAGTGAAATCTGACATAGGGGGGATGATGTGGCGATTTGGGTGAGGTTGGGGAGAGTTGTGTTGTCTGGGCAGAAGTGGGCCTCCAAGTTTCATTTTTTATTCATAGAAAGTATAGCAGCTATTATGGGAATGTATGAGAACCTATCGAACAAGTCATAGAGTTGACACTCTCGTTCCTTCTTGGAAAGTGAAGTCCCTTGTAACAAAACCGTTAAGCGATCCCGAAGTTCCTTTGCTACCTTGTAGTTGCTTACCATACGATAAATATCGGGTGGAAGAGCTTGCTTGATGGTCTGAACGGCCTTATCATCCGCATTGGCAATGATTTGATTGGGAGCCGTTAGTTCATGAAATAGCCTTGGCCTAGTCACATTGTCTACAGAAACTTCACCTCAATCTAGTGGTCCTTGCTCAATGGATTTAACCATGAGTCTCCCACTGGGTCTACCCATAATATAAGACATCATGTGACCTTGCCATGCTTCAAATAGCTCTTTGATAAGCAATGGAGGGTGGGTATCGGTACCCGAGATGATAGAAAGGTCAGTAAGCGATGTCATTGTTGGCATGTATGAATGTGAATTCATTCTTGATCCCTTGAATAAATATTACCAAAATGATCGAGCAATGAAATAAATTATGTGTTTTAGCGTTGTTTAAACAAAGATGTTGTTATCTTTTGATTGTGTGTTTTTGTTAAAGTCTCCAAAGAAATGCAAAGTTAAAAAAAATCCTCTAAGTCTTGCAAATTCTGTTCTGATCGGAATGTCGATCGCAACACGTGATCGTAAGAATGGATCGCAATACCTGATCGTAAGATGTGATCGCAATACCTGATCGCAATGTTAGATCGCAGGTCGTGATTGCAATGTTAGATCGCAACACAGATCGCAATGTTAGATCGCAATCCTAATCGCAATCTTAGATCGCAATATACAATCGTAGTATTAGATCGCAATACACAATCATAATATTAGATCGCAATACACGATCGTAATATTAGATCGCAATACACGATCGTAGTATGGCTATCGGAATATTCGATCGCAATGTAGAAACCCCAGGGTTTTTTCAATCGCAATACTTCGATCGGAATGAGTAATATAGTTTCGGAGACTTGAAACCAACAAAGAATGGAGATTTCTTACCTTGTAATTCGTGTTTCTAGCCAAACCAAAATACCCAAATCGCTACTACAACTACTTAGGAGATATATAGATCACTTGGAACCACAAAAACATGAAATTTTTTTGAAACTTTGGTAAAATCAATCAAAAACACATGAACACACTTAAGAAAGTATGAACAACACGAAACCAATCTTATTTCATCCCATGGCTCTTGATACCAATTGTAGAAGTATGATAATCTTTTATTTATCAAGAGGGTTGTTGTTTTTCTAGAGAGAGAAACTAGAGAGAGAAAGAGAGAGAAAATGAAGTTTATTAGGTGAAAATGTGAAACAACCAACACCCTCTCCATCAAAGGAGAGGGCTTTTATACCCAAGCCTAAGTGGGCTTGGGCCTTCCAACCCATGGACAAGCCCATGGGCTAGATTGATAATATAAATAAGTAACTTTGAGCCTACAATGTTTAATAATATTGTTAGAGTGACCGATACTTCTAATATACGTTAAAAACATATTTCCAACAATAATTTTGACCCTTTTGTCAAATTTGGCACAAATGATTTCAAAACTTTGCATAAGGACTTTTAATGCACATTTTGCATTTTTCAAGGGCCATTCTTGAATATTCTTGTAATATTAGGGACCCAAATGCAATAAATGAGATTTGCAAGGGTATAATATGATAAGTCTTCAAAAGATGAGGGACCAATCTTGACAATCTTCAAAACTTCAAGGACTTCTTTGGAAATTCATCGTTCGGGTCCGGTTTTTTGTGCGGCTTCGTTTCCCGTGTTCGTTTTTGCTTGACTCTTGTAATCTTTTGGTGAATTCACGATATCCGTACCTAAAATACACAATGAACAAACACAAGCATATTTTAGGGTATTTTATAACATTTTTAAGAGTTTTAAGCCCGATTTGGACGATGAGACTCTGTATAATTGCAGTCTCATCAGTAACCATATGTTACAAAACCCATTTTAAATAATAGATTTATTCGCTTATAAAACTCTGGGACCCTTTGTTTAAAAATCTGATCTTTTACGATGTAATGTAAATGTTTTATTACGTCAATTTTGTGTCAACTGTATTTTATTGATTCTTGTACCATGACGTAGCACCCCTATGCTGCCTACGTGTTTTCTTGCCTGATTTTGGGGGTCTCATAGATTGGTATCAGAGTGATGGTTATAGGGAACTGAGTCGTTCTCAAAACTTAGTCTATAACCGAAAGTTCAAATATTTCATGTTTCTAAGTGTCAAACACATAATCTGCCAATGTTGTTCATATCTGCGCGGGTAACTCTCTAATCCTTATTCTTTACTTTTAATTATCGTTGTAGCATTTCATCTCTTGATTACATTTTGAAATATTACATTACCCTAATGATGATAATTACTATATCATTCCAAATCATTTGTGTTTCATGAATTGTCATTGGATATTATTGTGACTACATCTGCCCTTACTGTATTTCTTGAATTCTTGTTCTTGTAAACTTGATCTTGTTACAATAATGTTCTATTGTTATGACATTTCATACTTGTATTCGGAGCGCGTATGCTGTCGACTTCTCATACTCACTTTTATGAGTATTATTGCTATTCGTTTATGCGTGATATGACTGACCTCGTATACTCGTTCGTTTTGAACCACTTGTTTTTCTCGACTCGCCTTTATATGTTGTGCATACTCTCGTGATACCATTTTGGGGGATTAAGTAAGTGTTGCATTCGATGAGACTTCCGATTATCATTTTACTACGGTGCGTGTTACTTTCATTGTTTAAACCTCTTTAAGATATCTGTTTAGATATCCAAATTGTTTTCCGACCATCTGTGATTAGATGTCTTGAAAAATAGTCTATAGACCATTGTGTAGCTCAATGTGTCTCCGAAAAAGACTAAAGGACATCGTGTAGTTAACACATCTCGAAGCATTCCTTGAATTCGTAGTGAATAATATCGTGGGTTTTCGTAACCTTAATTGACCTTTACGTCACCATTTTACACGACACTCGTATATCGATTAAATATTATTTCATTGACCATTCTATATTTCGACTTCAAATTACAACGTTCGTTTGTACCTTGGAAACACCACCGTCATCTTGTAATTCATATCCTATGATATAATGTGGCGCTTGTTTGGAATACGATTTCGCTCCTATAAACTTGTATCATCCCTTTTCATTAAACCTCCTCGCTCCGGGAGTACAACTCGTTAATGTTTCATTTCTTTCTCAGTATGCCTTGTGTTTTTGGAAAATCACGCCGCCAAGAGACCTTCCTAGTTTGCATCTTGAAATCTAAGACACGGATGTCATGCACCATTTTTGGTTTCTTAGATTATCGTTGGTATTCTTAAACCATTTTTATACTATGTTTTTCTTTATATGCTTAATTATACAATCTATTTTTCGTCTTATGGAATCCACAAGTCATGTATGTACATAAATTCCAGGTTTTTATGAAGTTTGATTAAATTTAGAATTGTGGCGAAAAATATACTTTCTGCAGAAAATTTACATGTAATTTAACGGTGTCGAGGAAATATATATAAACTTTAGACATAAAAATATATTTCTACTTGTTGAGACGTCCGTTTAGGAGATAAATTTCGACCCGTAAATCTTAAAAACGAGCAAATTACGCTCATTTGAAATTGTAAAATTTAAGAACTTATTTTCTGCGTATATGGAAATTTACTACTGATGCAGAACTGCAGGGGGTTAAATCGTTATTTCTGGTCCGTTTCAGCCTTCGGCCAAAATACGAAAGTTGTCTGGAATATCGTTTTACGTCTACCACGAAGGAACTAGTGTTGAAACTGAATATTTATGGGTCTTTTATCTAATAAAGTCTGCGTTTTTTTTAAATACCATTCTTTTAACAGATCTGATGCGAGGGCATTGTCATCCATTTTTGTTCGTTTCAAGTCTCGAGTAAAACTAAAAAGTTTTTTAAAATGTTGTTTTACCTTTACCGCGTAGGTAACCAAGTCCGAAAACTAGTATAAACGGGTCAAACCTTAAAAATAAAAACTTGTGTTTTAGGATAATATAGTCAAACCTACGCAGAACGTGCAGGCGCATTTAGGTCATTTTACTTTAGGTTTCAAATCATGGGTAAAACTAGAAAGTTGTTCGAAAATTGTTTTGAACTAAATTGGTTTAGACTCCGAGTCTTAAAAATGTCATTTAACGGGTTAATTGATCGGGTCAGATTAAAAAGTCAAAGTTGACTAAAAAAGTCAAAGCTGATAGAAATTTTGAAATATGGTTTGAAGAGTTTTTGAGTTCGTTTGAGCTCGTAAAACTTTAACGAATGAGATTTTACAACTACCAAACATTGATTGCGTTTCAAAACATTTAAAAATAGAAACTTTTCGGGTTGGTTGTATTATTCAAGAACTGATGCTCCACTTTCTTAAAAGCATATTTATGTCAAATAAATTACGATGTGGGCGCATATGAATTCCTTTTATCCATTATTTTATACATGACTTATTTGTCATTTTATTTTATTTTTCTTTTTTCTATCGTACCACCGATTCGGGTCGAGGTTTGAAGTTTTTATTTGGGATAATAGGTTGTAAATGTAACATTGTTGTCCAATTTTACTATGTTATACAATGTCTTATTAATCTTACCAAAAAACACACCCACAATTACTAATCATCTCTATTGTAACATAATTAGAATTTCCGTTTGGTTTTTATAACGTGGCACCCACTACCCACATGTTTGACCCGTTACATTTAGTTGACCCCGTTATTTTCACTCAACCCCTGTTATTAAAAAACGCACCCACCTAATATATCATCATCATCTCCATCCTTATCATCTTCTTCATCACACTCCCACCAGTCCACTCCTCACGTTTCATAAAATCAACATCCAAACACCCATTTAACATTAACCATGATGACATCACCACCACCCCAAAAAAATACTTCACACACACACACCGACTCCCAACTGACATCACCCAAAAACCATCATGCTCAACCCCATTCCTCACCAATCAACCTTTCGGAAACACCTACAACCTCCCACCTGTCTCAACTCTTTACACCTCACCACCCTCCACGTATCACTGGTCCCACGCTGTCCTCACCTTCCAAGCTCAAGTCCAAGACGAACAGTACGATCGCATTGCTGCTGTTTAGGTTGATGGGTTGAGCTTCTTAGAACTAGCACTACTCAGCCTGATGGTGACGCCATCTTCTGGAATATAGCCAAAGATGTTACTAAATATAACTTTGTTCTTAAGAAAGATGACGTCATGGTTTCTGTTATGTTGGAGAATCTAGTGAATGAAGAGTTTACTGGTGTTTTTTTATGTTAATGTGAGTTTGGATTTTTATCAACTTACCATTAAGTCTCCGTTAAGTAGCGTGTTAGACTTGGAAGCTGGTGGGGAAGTTGAGTGATGTTAATGGTGTTAAGTTAGCAGTAGCTAGTGTTGGGGGTGAGGAATTGGGGTTATATCCGTATGATAAGGTTGCGGATGTGATAATGCCGATATCGGTGAGTAACGGTGTTAGTGAGGGTTTTTGGTTTAGGATTAAGGATGAATTTGATGTCAAGACGAAAGGAATGGAGTTTAGTAAGAAGACGTATAAGGTGGTTCTGGAGGTTTATGTTTCGTTTCATGGAGATGATGAGTTTTGGTATATGAATCCTTCGGATGAGTATGTGGACTAGTGGGAGTGTGATGAAGAAGAAGATAAGGATGGGGATGATGGTGATATATTAGGTGGGTGTGTTTTTTAATAACAGGGGTTGAGTGAAAATAACGGGGTCAACTAAATGTAACGGTTCAAACATGTGGGTAGTGGGTGCCACGTCATAAAAACCAAACGAAAATGCTAATTTTGTTACAATAGAGATAATTAGTAATGGTGGGTGTGTTTTTTGGTAAGATTAATAAGACATTGTATAACATAGTAAAATTGGACAAAAATGTTGCATTTACAACCTATTATCCCTTTTTATTTTCACATCGTTCGTTATCATCTTGACACTTGTCTCATTACTATTCCGGCTAAACCTTTTGAAACCTTATCACCTTGTAACCATTTTGCAGATTTTCTTATCAACTACTCTCGTGTAACCCACTTGCTATTTTATAAGTTACCATATAAACTCAAACTAGTTCTGCTTGCAAATCATTTACAAAATGTTCTACTTGGGTTTTGCAAAATACTTGAATGTTACTTTATAAATATATTTGATATTATTTTTACAATGTATTTTCACGAATTACTTACTCTCGAGAACGTTTCATAAATTATTTTGATTCCTGTTTATACAAATGGCATTATATACATACTTTAAATCATATGACATGTAATACTGGTTTGACGAAGCTGAGTATCGCATTGCTAGTCCTAAATTATGCATGGCCTGATCACCTATGTGTAATTTAGAAGGAGCCATGCGAGGTCGAATAGTAGTCACCTTAAATATCTTGTCAAAGAACCAACTTTTTACTTATGTTACTTAAAAAGTTAGATAATATAAAGTTTTGAAAACTTTTACATATTATGCGAGTAGCACCCGTTCATGATATATATATATATATATATATGATCCCTCATCTTTTCTTGAACGAATTACGTGCCTGCAAGCACATATTTCTTTACTCAACGAGCTTTGTTCTACTTATTACCTCATTTTCTCTTATGATAAATTCTCGTTACCACTTCCCTAATTACCGACCATTGATACCAGACTTGGAACTTTCAACGTTGTTATGCTTCTACATCGACCAACCTTCTCTATCTATTTTGGTAGACCTTCGAAGTGTCTCCTGACGCGAATAGTATTTTATGACTGGAAGTGAATGATGATTTCGTGTATTTGTTATTATGTGTGTTGGACTTTATCGTCTCTAAATCCATTCGTGTGAACCATGTGTTGACTTCCCTCTCTTATTGCTAATGTTGTTCATTTTACTAGAATTACTTTCAAGTGACGTTTTAAGAATTTTCTTTGATTCAAAGAAGTTGTTGTGTGGCTTTTCTCTTTCCATCGTGTATCGACCACCGAGAACTTAATAAGCCATTGTTGGTGACACCAACCACACTCGAGAATTGATTACTTGCTAAATCCTCTATTTCTTATTGTCTTATCATCGATGCATCTATTCAATCATGTTCGTTAAGAATTTGGTACGAATTTCGTTTTATTCCCTCATGCTATTGCTTGCATACTAATTGTTGATTATTATTCGTTTCATATTCATTTGCTATCTTGTCACCTTTTGAAAACCCGAATATGTCCCATGTTTACCATTTGATGCATTAAACACCTTCTTGGATTTCTAAAAATTATTATAAATTTTTAAGAACGTTTTACACATTTTATCAAGTGGTTAAATTACCAAAATAACAGTTTCAAGTTAAATTCGGATCTATACATCCTCTTTGGTAGATTTATAACTAGTGTTTAAAAATACGTCATGCTTTATCTTTTAAACTATTTGATTTATCATACTTTACTTTCAAGTTAATGAAATTACCGATGTAATTTATACTTATATTAATGATTCTAAATAATTTGGAAATTTGATTTTCTCCAATCGTAAAAATGAACCCAAGTTTTAATAATAATTTCATACAATCATTCAAAAGTTCTTAAGCCGATCAAAATAATTATTTTGAACTGTTTTACTTTTACTTTGAAATATTTATCAAGAAAAAGACTTAGTGATTTTTACTCACTAAATATTCAATTTTTTCTTAATCCATATATAACATAGTTACAATTTTTCTTTACTAGTAGTTATGATTTCAAACCACCAAACGCTTTGATAAGCAACTGTAGCTATATTAACACCATTTTGAAAGTATAGTAACATTTTAAAGCCACAAACAAACAAACCTTGCATTTTTAAAATAAAGCAAGCATCTAAGCTTAATCTTAAAGTAATACCAAATCCAGGACGGATAATTGTGGCAACTCATATTTCAAATGTCTATATGTAATTCATATTTCCCCTCTATTTCTCTAGTAAATAGATTGTTACGTTTTAAGATTTATCATGTTTTACAGTTTGCACGATTTGCGATTCCTTGTTGATTATCAATCTTAACTCGTTTTAGCGCATCTTGTCTGTTTAAGCAATTCTCGTGTTCATTCTACCTCTTTATATTTCTTCGTACTGAAAGGTTATTATTTTAATCCGAGTTTCAAATTAAATCAAAAAGGAGTTAAGAAGTTGAAGCGTAGTTGAATTCCTACTGTTAAGGTTCGCCGTGGTGCAGAAATTACCTGGGAAAAGCGAACAATCAGTTCTAAACTATGTATCCCCATTTGTTCGCATCTTCTTTCGTCTCCAGTTGAACTCTAAGGGACCAGAGTTCCTTGTTGATCCCAAACTTAGATCGATTAAGCTTTGTGTATACGAGATTAGATCAAGTAATACACGTAGAGAAACCTTTGCTTATGAATAAAGTAACTAAGTGTTATGCGGAATTAACACTTAATCTAAAACACAAAGATGTTAAACAAACTTTCACTTGTATTAGAATGATCGAACTTGATTACAATGAAAGAGGTTTAACTTGTGAAAACTTATGATAACTGATGATTAACATTAACCTAAAAGATCTTCTTTTATAGATTAAGAAGTCTTGTACAATAAGCTACGAATCAACTATTCTAGGTAAAGATAATAATGGAAAATACAATGTCGAGCTTATCTTTACCATACACAAATAAAGAAACAAATAATCAAAAAGATTCGTATGAAGATATATTCCATCAGTGTTAATCTTCAAGGCTGTCAGCGTTGACTTCTACAAATGTCAACGCTTGGCTGTCAGCGTCCAATGTCATCTTATCAGCGCTTGAATTCTTCTTATCAGCGTCTAGTGAACTGACCCATAATTTATTCCCAACAATCCTCCCCTAAACTTGATATCTATTCCAATGATCAAGTTTCTGAATAAAAACTTAAGGCTTAGGAGGAATCTTACAAAAACTTCTTATGTTGGTGATAAACATATCTAATCAAGTCTTTGGCCACATCACTAGTATAATCAATCTCCAAGGGTGTCTCCTTCATCTTCTCCAATACTTCTTTGGACAAGAAATAGTTAGCATCCACAAGTAGATATTCTGAAAACTTTGTAGAGCTCAAATGAAACACACCACAAGTAGAATAAAGCCTCCAATGAAGATTACTGAGGTCATCTTCAAGATCCTTCCATATGGCAGGATCTGCTTCCCTTGGACCACACAAAGTCAAAAATGTGTGCCATAGTCTTATTCCATTTGCTGAAGTAGGTGCTTCAGCTGTATACTTGGCCTCTATTAATCTCCGTAGATGCACCAAGTCTTCTCTGTCTATGCTTGCAAAGATAGAAATAATTGAAGTGAAAGTGTGTACCTCCTTCCCAAACCTGCCAATCTTCCAAAATCCACACTCATCTTCATCAAAACTTATGATTGGATTTCTGTCATCTAGAGGTACTACATTAACCAAATCTGAAGCTTCCAATAGAGAAAGCTTGAGATGCTTCCTTATGACAGTTTCAGTTGGATAATACACATCCATATCTTTGGGAAATTGGAGAGGATCTCCTTTCTTCACTGGTCTTTGAGCAATCCTCATCTCCTTTTCAATCTGCATTTCCTCAGCAAGCTCTTGTTTCCTTTCATCTGAAAGAAACTGGAAGACATTATTTTCTTGCACATGCCTCCAAATAGGATGTGCCCTATACTCTAGCTCCTCAAAAGATAAAGCCAACAACTTCTTGTATGTCCATCTAGGTTGATGGCATCTAAGCAACTTGTAATACAACTGCCTTCTATCTCTTTTAAGCCAAGTCTTGACCTCTTGTGCATTATACCTCAAAATCACCTTTATATCATCTTGTACCCTGAGAAGAATTTCCAACCCCCAAATTTGATCTGACAAACTCATTCCTGGGTTTTCCATTACCTTATCTTCCCAGGCATGGAACATTCTGGTGATTTCTGGAAGGTCAAAATCAATCTGCTTCTTCAAATCACTCAATCTTTCTCTTGCCAACTCATCCCCATATTCAAGTCTTTCTGGATCTTCAATAATTTGAACACTTGAATCTGAGCTATCTCCTTCTTTTTCATCACCACTCTCTTCCTCACTCTCAGAAGTGGCAACAAATGGTGATCTACCACTCCTCTTCAAATCTTTTTCCAAAAGTTGTGCAGCCAACTGTTCATCAAATGCAATTTGTGCTGCATCTTTCTTTGGAACATCTTCTTCAACCATAATCCCCTTACCCTTGTCTTTTGGATCAATAATAGGTAAGGTAGAAGAAGAAACCTGTGTGGACACATCTTTGATGATTGCTGATGACTGGAATACATCAACATCACCTGCAACTTTGTCAGCGTTCAAGTTACCTTTATCAGCGCCCCGATTACCTTTGTCAGCGCTGGATGTGTCAGCGTTCAAACCTGTATCAGCGCCCATTGTTGCTGTGAAAGATCCTTCCAAGTTCAATGGAGTTACCTTGGATGTATCAATAATTGGGTGCTTCTTCAAGTTGGTGAGTGCTTCAGCAACATTTAAAGATTCACTAAATTGTGAACTCTTCTCACTGGCTGTATGAATCAGCTCATCCTCTTCATCCTCCCCTTTGGAAGATTCCTCCATTCTACTCCTGCTACTTGGATTCTCCAAAACAGTTACCCGCTCCCTCAATACTTGGAGTTCACGGCCCTGATTATTGACAATTTGTACAAGGCTGACATTTTGCTTTTGCAAGCTAATGACAGCAGCCGTCAATTCATTCAATGTCGTAGGTTCCAATCTGCCCTCAGCTAGAATGGGGATTTGACCTCCCAAAATAGAATCATAGGGCGTGGATGAGGTCTTAATGATGTTGGGACTGTCTTGACCAGCATCTAAGCTTGTGCCAATAGCCCCAGCCTCATCCATGGCACCAGCCACACTTGTGGAGGTGGTTCTCTCTGCAACAAGGCTAGGACCACTAGAGGAGAACACTCCAGTAGTCCGTTGGCGTTTATTCAACCTAGATTGTAATGGGGTGGAAGATGAGGTAGATTGTGTGGGTGTTGGTTGGTTAAGGGGTGTTTGGGATTGTTCAGGGATGTCATCAGCGTTGGGATTGGCTGTGTCAGCGCCAACATTTTGAGTGTCAGCGTTGACATTGGGTTGGTCAACGTCCATGTGGTCAGGTGAAGGTAATGGTTCAAGGATAGGCTCAAGTTGAGGTGCAGGGTCTGGTTGTGGTTGAGCAGCCTGAATTACTTCAAGCATGGCTTGGGTGAGAGGTAGAGATCTGTTTGTGGAGCTCATCTTGTCAAAAATGGTTTTCTTTTGCTTAGGGATCTCATAAAAAGTGTCATGATCCCTAGTACAATATTCTTGTAAATCAAACACCATTTGCAAAAATCTTGGGTAAGCCAAAGTCATTTTACTTCCCTTATTTTTACACATCCCTTCAAAAATCATTTTTGAAAAATTATACTTAAGCCCACGTGACATACAAACCAAAGCACTTGCAATGGACCTGTTTATTTCATTAAAAGCAGTACATTTTGGACTTAAGCATTGAAGAAGGACATGTATCAAATATTTCCAATCCGAGGGAAATTCCTGCTTATGATATTTATTTAAAGTTTTACCAGCAGGAATAGGATAACCCAATTCCCTAAGACCTTGTTCTATTGTTGCAATGGCAAGGGTAGTCACACCATCAGCGTCATCAAGACGCAAAGCTTGGCGAACCAAGGCTTCAGTGACCACCCATGTTCTTCCATGAACAGTAGATGTTAATGTGGTCACTCCATTAGCTGTTGTGGAACTGACATTATTCCAAAACTGTCTAATGTGTGCGACAGGGACTAGTGGTTCATGAGAAAGTGCATAACTTATTGAGGATGCATTTAAAAATGCCACCATTTGGGAATACTGAGGGAACAAATCATTATCAGTGGCCAAGTAAGCTACCATATTATGTTGGCTCTTGAACTCCAATGTCAGATTGTTTGAGTTGAACTTTGGTGCCATGTTTAAAGCTGTTTAGGTTATGTGATATGGGAAAAATCTAGGAGAAAAATGTTAGACAAGAAAATATGAATACCCAGAACAAAAAGTTTAGCCAAATTTATAGGAGAGATGCATGATTTGGATTGGTCAAAAATGAGGCAGTTATATTCAAAGAGTAATGATGAAAATATTGAATCAAATATAACTTATCTCATGCATTAATTAAAAGTAACAACTCCCCAAAATTACGGCCAAAGATTAGTCAAAAATAACAACTGGGTAGGGCCCACTAGGTGTCAACGGTCAAAAATAGCCCATCAACGCCCAACGGCTATATTTTCTTGTCAGCGTTTGCCTAAAGCCTTGTCAGCGTCACGATTGAACGTAACAGCGTTTGGAGAAAAACTTGTCAGCGTCTAAAAATAAAAATATTTACAAAGAAAAAGACCTTAACAAAGTAATTTATCCTAAGGGAAATATCTTGCAAGTTGATAATAATTACTGGGCGGCAAGCACTGTCCGCTTATGCACACTTGCTTAAGCAAGATAGACACAAATGTCCTCAAGTGTCCCTTGCTAACCAAAATACTTACCAACAAAGTTATTTCATAAAATTCTTTGTAACTCCCAGGTAAACCCATAACAAAACTATTCCCAAGTCTCCCATCAGACCACAACCAATTCTAGGCCAAAAATGTCTTGGCAGCATGCATAGTTTGTCAACTTTGCATGCTACAGTGCCTCATGGTTTAGTAAAACTAACCCATACTCACCTGTGGACACAATCTAGAATTGTGATGAGAGTATTATAAGAATACCCAAAAGTCCTAAAGGTTCCTTAAACCTCCCCTTAAACTATGATACACGAGTTTCTCAAAATATATATGAACACTAAAAATTTATGTCAAGATAGGAATATAAATATTCCAACCATCATCCATAAACAAAAACATGTCCAAATAGCTCTTCAAAGATCCATAAGCAACTCTGTATCCAATGGCATAAAGCTACCACCACCTACACATTTAGATTGAAAACCACAAAACTAACATTTGTTGCTGACAGCGCCCCGACAACACTTATCAGCGTTGAAGGAACTCTTGTCAGCGTTAGACAATAATATCTCTAACAACGGATTTCTAAACTCACCCCCATTGTCACTTCTAAGAATTTTGACCTCATTACCATTCTTCTTCTCAATCTGGGTAATGAAATTAATCAAACTTTGGGCAGTTTCACTTTTCTTGGCTAAAAAGAAAGTCCATGTAAACCTTATCACCATCTTGAATAGGAGTGAAGTTTGTCAGATAGTCTTCCTTTCCTGTCATGTGCCTTGAGCATCCACTATCCCAATATCCATAATCATTGATCTTCTTCTGAATGCCCTGCACATAAAGAAAACACATTAGTTTTCTTTGGGAACCCAAGCCTTGGAAGACTTGGATTCATCTGGTTGTTCAACAAGAACAGACTTGGTTCTCATAACAACCCCATTTTCATCCCTTTTTGGATGAAATGCCCAGTTAACCCCAATTGGTCTTGACATGACCTTTGAAATATAATGAAACCTGTTGCATGTCATAGAAAGACCAGTAGAATTAGGGTTTTGGTCTTGTTTTCGTCTTGTTTTGGTCTCCATGTTAAGCTAGTAGAAGCTTTAGACCCATTTCCCTGTGGTTGCAAATACCTAGGTTTGGCAGTGTGTCTGTCAGCGCTGAAATTGTTCTTGTCAGCGCCCCGATTGCCTTTATCAGCGTTAAAACTAGGGTTTGCTACAGGAACCCATTGCCTATTGGACCAAGTGTTTGACTTTTGGAAAGGTCTTAGGCCATGTGTGTTAGACCCTCTAGAAAAGAATGGGGCTGGTCTAACAACTTGTGAACTTTTGTTCACAAAGGTATTGGGTCTGACAGTGTTTGACCTATGTTGACTTTTGTCAGCGCTGAAATGGTTCCTATCAGTGTTGACATTGGAAGCGTTGACACATTTGTATGCCAAATGTGAAAAGCTACCACACGAGTAACAAGCTTTTCTAGACATAGTCTTAGGTCTAGAAGCAAAGAAGCCTGTTCCATGGTTACTAACTTGGCTTTTTGGTGACCTAGTATTCATATACATCTCTGCATACTTAACACTAGGTTTTCTAACAGTTTGTGGGCCAAGGTCAACAGCTTTGCCAGTGGTTGGGTGTGTGATTTTAATAGGTGTAGGATCATGGCTCGTGATTGGTGTGGGCTCATTTGGACTTTCACACAACAACCCTCCCTTAACAAACAAAGTGTGGTTAGCTTTCTTCCACTCATCTAGGTCAGTAAGTTTTTGTTTGTATTCTTCAACTGGGGAAGTCACTCTAGGTGGAGGAATGAATTCCTTCTCTTGGAGTTCTGGCAAGCCAGTCCAAGATAAGTCCTTTGATTGGACACCATAGAAATCCCCAGCTGGTGGTGGAACACCAGTATAATCTTTCATCCCAATCCCACTCATGTCCTTAGAGTCTCTTTGTTTACTAACACACTCTCCTAGGGATTGTGTGGCCTTATCAAATCTCTGGATTTTAAGACTCACATTATCTTTATTTTTGTTAGCCTCATCTAACTTAGCTATCAAATCAAGATTAACCCTGTTTGTGATATCTTGAATATCTTTACTTTGATGTAACTCATGTTTTAAGATATTTATTTTATCCTTTAAATCAAACTCCATTTTCTTATACTCAGCTACTGTCTTTTCTGTTTGGGTGAGAGCAATTTGATAATTAGATACTTTGCATCTTTCAGCACTTGCCTCATCTAATAATTTTACTATCTCTTGATTTAGTTTTTCAGTATTTAAGCGACAACCCTTAGAACAGAAAGCATCATCATATACCTCATTATTTGATGAAGAGGAGGAGTGTGCCATGAGAGCATATTCAACATGCTCTTCTTTAACTTCAGCAACCAAGGCTCTGTCCTCTTCCTCATCCTTAGCCAAAAAGTTCCAGCTCCAGTCCCATCCTCCAACACCATCAATTTGTTGAACAGCAACCATGGCCTTGGAATCTTGGCTCTTAACCATTTGGCTTGAAGGCTTACCAGCATCAGATCTTCTTGGAGATCTACATTCCCTCATAAAGTGCCCCATCCGATGACAATTGTAGCACTCAACTTTGGATTTGTCAAATCCAGCGACATCCTTAGCATCAAAGGTCATCTTCTTCTTGAACCTTTTATTAAACCTGTTTACTCTTAAACTTACAAGAGCCATAGTCCACTTGATGTCCATCTCTTCGAATTGCTCATCACTTATCTGCTCAAGATCTTCATATGTAATCCTTGAATCACTGGGCAAAGAAGCAATGAATGCACACACAGTATCTAGATCTAAACCAGCAGGTTTAATTCTATCAGCGCCAAAGTTGTGAGTGTCAACGCTTGAGTATGAAGCGTTGACAGGATATGATCCAGCGCTGACAGACTGTGATCCAGCGTTGACACATTGAGATCCAGTGACTGGATGTCCATAGGAGTTCATGGAATCAAATTGGCCTTCACTTTGTGAGAAGAAGGCCATGTTGCTATTGGAAGATTTATTATCACTCTCCAAAAGCCATTCATTCTCCAACAGTCTTAGTTTGTTGAAGATGTCATCAAACCTGGAGGTCTTGTGGGTGTTATTGACAAGAATGGATCTTGCCTCAATCTTCCATACATCACCAAGGCTTTTGAGAAAAGTAGCATTCAAGTCAGGATCATCAATCTGTGTTCCCATGAAGGAAAGTTGACTTGTAATGTCAAGCAGTCTACTTCTCACACTGCTGAGATTCTCATTGGGTTGAGCCTTAAAGACAGCATACTCATGCATGAGTTGCTTCTTCTTTTCTTCTTTTGTGTCAGCATTGCCACCATGTGCTACTTCAAGAGCTTCCCAAAGCTCTTTTGCAGACTCAAAGCGTTTGTACTTGTGCTGATTCTCATGACCTAAGGCGTGTTTCATGATGTTCAGGATTTTCATGTCCACCCTTTTCTTGGCTATATCTTCAGCAGATACAGCTCTTCCATCTTCAGGCTTTTCCTTCTTATCAGCTTCAGGACAATTAGGAACAGCTACCCTTGCAGCAATAGCATTAGTAATCTTTTGAGCTTTGTTGAATGTGTTCCCATATTCAACAATCTCCCAAAGAGTGTAGTCATGGATGGCTACATATTGCTCAAAATTCGACTTCCAAAGCTCGAAGTTCCTGGCATCAAACATGGGAATTTTGATACTAGGGTTTGTGGTGTTGTTTTGTAGCAAGACTGGAGCAGGAGGTTGATCTGTGCCAGACATGATGTTTTTAGGGTTTTGAGAAATTTAGGGTTTTTAGGGTTTTTTTTTGGTGTTTTAGGGTTCTTGCGTTACTTAAAGATCAAAAGTTTCTCAACAAGCTCTGATACCACTTGTTGATCCCAAACTTAGATCGATTAAGCTTTGTGTATACGAGATTAGATCAAGTAATACACGTAGAGAAACCTTTGCTTATGAATAAAGTAACTAAGTGTTATGCGGAATTAACACTTAATCTAAAACACAAAGATGTTAAACAAACTTTCACTTGTATTAGAATGATCGAACTTGATTACAATGAAAGAGGTTTAACTTGTGAAAACTTATGATAACTGATGATTAACATTAACCTAAAAGATCTTCTTTTATAGATTAAGAAGTCTTGTACAATAAGCTACGAATCAACTATTCTAGGTAAAGATAATAATGGAAAATACAATGTCGAGCTTATCTTTACCATACACAAATAAAGAAACAAATAATCAAAAAGATTCGTATGAAGATATATTCCATCAGTGTTAATCTTCAAGGCTGTCAGCGTTGACTTCTACAAATGTCAACGCTTGGCTGTCAGCGTCCAATGTCATCTTATCAGCGCTTGAATTCTTCTTATCAGCGTCTAGTGAACTGACCCATAATTTATTCCCAACATTCCTTTAGGGGATCGACTGTGAGAACTCATATTTTCTCATTATTACTTTATTCTTTTATTCATACTTCTTGAATTTTCTAATATGTTACCTTTTCTTGTATTCTTCATACGTAAATCCTGAGATCTCGAGAATTTTAATTAAATTATATTTTTAATTATTTTTCTGATCATCGAAAATACTTTATTCAGAATTATAAAAAAATTATTTTATTTTTCCCTACTTGTTTAAATCAGAATTTTTTACTTAAAAGCACCCGCGCGCGTCTTATAAAAAGTTTACCCGAATTGACGGAGCGAGAACCGATGGCTAAATATTTCGACTTTATGAAGTCAAAATACTATGTCCTATGATATATTTTTTTTACGTAATATAACTTGCACCGAGTCGGAACGATTAGTATTTTTAGAATCGAGTCGGGCTAGAACTAGTTTCATTTTATTTGGGCTTAAGTTATTAACATAGAATTGATAAGTGGGCCAAAAGCCCACTCCCTTCTTTTCTTTTTATGTCCTTCGACCACAAAACACACCACAAACTCAGATTTTTTTTGCTACCAAAAAAACTTCATCTCCTTCCCTTTTGTCTCTCTAAACCGACGAACACCCCCTGTAAACCCTCAAATTTATCAATTTTTCTTGACCAATATTCAATTAAAACAAATTAAAGTATTCCTTGATCAATCCTAATCAAAAAATCACTTAAAACACCACATGCATATGATTTTGGAAAAATCATAATTCTTGAAGATTGAAGATTTTTGGATTTTGATCATTCCAATAGGTTTGTATTGTGTTATTTATGGTTAGGCATTAATAATTTTGTGTTTAGAACCCTAGTTGTGATCTTGGTTTTAATCATAATTTTATTAAACCATGCATGTTAATGATTAATAGTGATTTGATGAATTTTGGTTAATGTGTTGAGGATTTTGATTGTTATATGTAGAATTGAAGTTGTTTTGTGTAGTTTTTATAGTGTCAAAATTCGGACAGCAGGTTTGTGAGTCCAAAACTCACATATTTTCACACTGTAGGCTGTATTTTTATAGCTTATATGGATTCATTGATCCTTTTACATGTTAGTAGCGAGTTGGATGGGCGATCAACTCCTCCGGATGAGAGAGTTGTGGCTGATTTGCGGTTGTGAACCTAATCTGACCCAACACACTTGTGTAGCTTTTTGCTCCATGTCATGGACCATATATTCAACTTTTTAAGACCTAGTGAGTTAGTATACATAATAATCTAACAAACTCTACTGACCTCGCGTTGATGGCTATCACCAAATGGTTTTTATGACAAAAATAGTAAACTCGAGTTTCAAAACCTAAATTCTGATTTTGTAACCTTCAAAGAATGTAACTTTCCTGCTAATTGGTAGTAGCTATTTACTCGTGGTTGGTATGGTCCGAAAGTAGAGTCTTGAGGCTTTCCATTGGTGGAAATCTTAGGCCCTTAAACCTTATAGGTTAACGGTTTATTTTGTCCCAAGTTTGTCTAGTGCAATTTGACCATTAAGTGCTTACGGGGGTAGCTGTTAGTGTTTTGGACTTTTAAAAAGTTCCGTAAACTCTTAGATCGAATGGTTGGACATTATGGAAACATCATGAGAGACCCGTTCCAGGGGTGAAAAGCCAATAGTTTTTGGACTTATGGATTGGGAGTTACGCCCTTTACAAAACAGTTATACCATAAAACGTGACTTTACGCCTATGGTTAAGTAAATTGTTGGCGTTTTTAGGTGCAAATCACTTTGGTTACTTGATTTGAGACCTTAATATATCATGTTATAAATTTTCTACAGGTTGTGTGTCATGAAGGTCATGACCACACTTAGGCTCGGTTGGTTGTGCAAGTTATATAGATATTATATTTTTACAAAATATTTTGATACAATTGTTTTATATTTTTATTAAACGCATACTAAGGTTCGTGATCACCCTTGTAGGTCGCGGGTAGCCCTGAGAGTACTTCCATAAGCCTGCTTCAGCCCAGTTCTCATATTTGTCACACTTGTGCTAAGGTGAGTTCATAGCCCCTTTTTACTACTTGCACATTGTTTCTAAACGTGGGGTGAGATTTTACATGATGGAACACATTCATTTAAAACTGTATGCTATCCAGAACTTGTATGTTTTCTAGAACTTGATGATTTCCAACATTTTTTCATTGATGTTATTGCTTTTAGTCTATAGCCCCTAAGTTTTCTCTCTTGATCATGAACCATTAATTTTCCCATATTACTTTGTGCTAAGCGTGAATGTTGCGGGTGGATCCATCGGGATTGACAATCCTCGTCTCGTATTACTTTGACGCTTTGCATTTGTTTATACTTGAGTATTTAGGATGAATACTAACTAGAGGAACTTACAATGATTGTTAAGCTTCAGTTCATGAACTAAATAGCAATAATAATGGTTTCGGATTATGGTTAATGTACATAACCATTTTCCCTATTTTTTGTTTTACAAATGAATGCTTGTATTCCACAACTTTACTGCTAAACCTATTAATAAACTTCGTGTTAATGTTTTACATGTTTAATCTTAGGTAATAATACTTAGTATTGCTTGGATGGGAGCCCGCAGGATATTTTCGCAGCTTGAAGATTTCTGTGTTATTTTTAAAGTTTGGTTTTGGTAAAAGTTGTCACAAGTTTATTCTGTGGTTTTGGTAACTATATGTTACAAAACCATTTTTAAATAATAGATTTATCCGCTTATAAAACTATAGGACCCTTTGTTTAAAAACTCAGATCTTTTATGATGTAATGTAAATGTTTTATTACGTCAATTTTGCGTCAACTGTATTTTATTGATTCTTGTACCATGACGTGGCACCCCCATGTTGCCTACGTGTTTCCTAGCCTGATTTTGGGGGTCTCACACCATTCTGGGAAGGAAAATGTGGTAGCTGATGCACTTAGTAGGAAGGAAAAGGGATAAGCCTCTAAGAGTTAGAGCTTTGGTGTTGACAGAAAGTGTGAAAGGATATTAAAAGCTCAAACCAATGGTTTGAAGGAGAAGGATGTCAAAGAGGAGAATCTGGGAAGGATGTTGAAGCTTTTTGTAGTAAAGTCAGATGGGATGAGGTATATTGAGAATCATGCAACCAAATTTGATTCTCCAGTGTGTTGCCGTTATGCCCACCTGAGGAAGGTGCGTTAGGACTGCGATATTTTGTGATGAATGAATATCACAAGTCAAATTATTCGATACATCCTGGTTCGGATGAGATGTATCATGATATGAAGAAGACGGCTAGCATGGAGAGGCTGACTACTGTGTGTGTGAAGGAGATCGTCTGCCGGCATGGTTTGCCTTTGTAGATAATTTCGAATCGTGATAGCTGGTTTACTTTGTAGTTTTGGAGATCTCTTCAACGTGCGTTGGGCACTGAGTTGAGTTTGAGTACCGCGTATCATCTAGAGACTGATGGACAAAGAGAAAGGGCGATTTAAGAGTGTGAAGTATAGTAGGATTCCTATTATGAAGGTATGATGGAATTCTAGACGTGAACCATAATTCCCGTGGGAGCGTGTGGATTTCTTTAAGGAAAAGTACCCTCATTTGTTACAGTGGTATAAAATGTGAGTATAAGAAGGCCGAGCTCCAGGACGTCGCTTTTTTTAAGAGGGGAGGATGTGATAACCCGAATCCGAGGTCATTATTTAATTCTATTTTATGAGTATTTTTATATGTTTTGATGAGTTTGAATGATATTATGTTTGACGGTTTAAGTTGAAACCAATGTTGAAAGTATTATTTTTACATTTTGATGAGTTATGAGGACTACTAGTGATCGTGATACCGACGGATGCCCGAAGTTTTACGTTTTATTATCGAATGTTTCGATGCTTGATATTTTTGACGTTTTTGTTTTAATTGCGTATTAAGTCGTGTCGGAACCATATAATTATATTTTGTGTGCGTTTTAACTTTCGGAAAGTATTTTTACGAAACCCGACACCCGTAAATTTTTAAAAAATCGACTACTAGTCATTTTCCGATTTTTAACTTGTATTTTACATTTAAGTCCAAGAGAATTCAAAATTTACACTTTCTACCCCCACCCCACTATGTAAAGAATTTTCACCAACAACTTTTCATTATATACATCTTAAACACACACGAACAACTCTTTCTTTCTCTCTTAATCTTGTCGCCCCATTTTTAACCCAAAACACACCCAAAATTTTTGATCTAGTTTGATTTGAAGAAATCTAACAAAAGACTCATGTTGGATATTTAATTGTGAGTATTTTGATCTAAAAATATCTTACATGCAACACTTTTATTTTTCAAAGAATTTTCATATGTTTTGATCTATTTTTATGTTGTTGCATGTTGTTGTTATGTTTTTAGTATCAAGAATAATCAACTAAACAAGCTTGGAGTTTAGTTTTTTCTTTGTGTTCTTGGATTTTTGATCCATCTAATACTTGGTATGGTTCCCTAATCATGTTAATTTTTTTTTTGTATTATCTAATTTAATTGCATGTGTTGTTATAATTTTTGATTATGATGATTGATGAACATGCAAGCGGATTGAGAGATAAGGATTGATTAAGGGTGATATTTAGGGATTATTAGAAGTATTGGTGATATTAGAAATGGGTCAAAAGGTGTTTTGACATGGTTTTTAATTAGTCATTTCTGACCAGTAGGTTTAGGGCTGTTTTTCGTGGGTTAAAGTTTGATTAAAGTTTGGTATGATAGGATAGTGTTGTAGAGAATTTCCTAAGCTTCGATTTGATATAAAATGGGACTTCCAATTCAAAACGATGAAATTGTTGTCGATATTGGGTCAAATCTTTGGGACTATAAAATGAGTTTCAAAAAGGGTCAAGGGCTGTTCTCAGGCTCTAAACTTAGGGTTTTGAGTCTATTTTTAAAGTCAAGTGTTGGTTTTGCAAATTGTATTGGTTAAGAAGGTCAAAATGGTTTTACAATTCAAGTGTGCAAAGCTGTCCGTTTTTTGAGTCTAAAGATGTGTTGAGCAGACGGCTTTGGAAGTAAAATCTTTTAATGAAATTTTAGGAGGATGTTCTTCATATTATAAATGAGTTTTCCAGGTTGTTTCATAAATTTTTGATGTGTCTAAGTAGGGGAAAACAACTTGTACATTTGGTATGTACCGGCAGAATGTTATCGGGAGTGTTGTCTAGTAAAGTTAGTAAAAGAAATGCTTCTAGTAAATATCACTTGTGTGGATTATTTGTATGTATTTATTATGGTTTTGAGTGTGTTTATTTGTTATACCAAGTACATGTCGGTACTTGAGTATGTTGATTAAGTGCGCGCCTTGTTTGTTAGGTGTCGACTTTTGAATATTACGGGCATCTTTATCGTCGGCGATCGTCATCTCTACTTCTACGACTTAAGATGAGTCTATAGCCTCGCTTTATGCTTTTTTAGATGATTTTAACCCGCGAGGGGGGATACATGCTATTTGAAATAAATGGAACACAAGTCATGAATAATTTTTTGGATCCGAATGTTGCCTAAATTGTGTTAAGTACCTAGTTGCAGAAGACCCTAAATTCATTAACCGTTAACTATTATCTAATCCTTGTGTGAGTTAGGAATAGCCGCTTAAACAATTGATAGTACTATCGGGTTGATGACCCTATTCGAGTCGAGAGATAGTACGCCGAGTACCCTGCTAGAACGGATAACTTGGTTAAGAGATAAGGTAAAATTTGCAGACTACCTTAAGAGGGGAAATGGTTTCACTTTGATCATGTTGGTGCTGGTGATTGGTTATAAGGGGTCGGTGTCATGAGCTTAAACACAATTTTATATATTTTGTTATAAGACGGAATACCTGAATAATAGATTGTATGTACAACAATTCTATTAAATGATTAAGAATGGTTTTGCTCTTGTTTTCAAATGTGATTTGATAAACCTATAGATTTGCTCAACATTATTTGTTGACCCTTTTAAGCATGTATTTTAGGTAATCGAGGTTGAATTGTGGCGGAGCTTGCATGGAAGGTTGTGGTTGCTTTTGGTCGGTCTAAAATGGATTTTCTTTCCTTTCTTTTCAAACAAAGTATGTTAATGTTATGTCGTGGTGAACAAAAATGGTTTTATTTGGTTATGATCTTTTGGGGACCCAAAACGCTACTTTGACTTGAACTTATTTGGGAAGGAAAACCTTTAGACATGTTGTTGTAGTTATCCTTTTGTTAAATGCAAACGTCTCTTTTAAGTCGTTCAATGTATCTTATGTAATGATGCTTGTGTTTAGCACCCAAATATGTATTCTGTTGCGCAGTTAATTTGGGGGTGCTAAATAACACATAACACATAAGTGATATTTGAGGATTGTCACACCCGGAACACCGATGTTTACAACCGGTCACCCCTCGTCTCAGTCAATACATCTACCACAACAACGGCCGACCGAAACACCTTAACGCCCCCGTCTTCTGCTGTAGAACTGTCCGATCAATAGAAACTCGCAGCTCATAACATCTCCACTCAACATTGTTTTGAGAGAACTTATCCACCAATCAAGAAGACAAGGACACACCCGCCTTTACCGTATTCATTTGTAAAATGAACTTTGGAGTCAAAAGCTACCTGCTTTTTCTTTACCGAATCTTCCCGTCGTGTCTCACGACGAACAAACACAATCACAAACAAAGAGCCACAATAACGACCCAACACCTATTAAAGACAAAACCCGGTTCCTGCGTATGCACTGTAAAGAAGGGCTACACATTCTCTTAAAACTGACTCTCAATCCGACGTTGATTGAACTCAACTCTAATGCCACATGTAGATATCAAATGGCACTCCTTAGTCAACACATTATAACTCATTGATATGAAAAGTAAACTCACTACTTTTATATTGAAAGTGAAAGTTAGAGAACTACACTTATAATATGAAACATACTATATATTTATAAACATGGTGCTAACAAGTATATAAACTAGGATAATATGGAAGGTGGGTATACATAATGCCTATGACTCCTAAAGAACAGGTAAACCAAAGAACTAAGAGGCAAAGGTATCACGACTTAATTTAGCCTCTCCACTTTGCCCCCACATCTGTCACATCAGTGACACATCAACACAAAGCAACTAACCAAAATACCCCTTCACTCATGGAGAGCCAACCTTTCTCCACTTTGGCCCCATCATTATCTTTTATTTTTCTTTTTTCATTTTCACACAAATTCAAATTCATTTCATTCAAATTAAAATTACAAATACTTAAATAAAAATTACAAATACGGAATTCAAAAATACGATAATGTAAAAATACGATACGATACGATACTAATTCGACATAATTTAGTCTGTTCTGGGATCCGAGTTAGATGAGTCCGATGGAAAATTCAAATGCCTCATGAAGCATTTGACGGTATTTTCTTTCTTGATTGCTTCTCCAACTCTTTTTCGTCCCTTGCTTCTTCTACTAATGTTTCTCGTAATGCTTCTTCATCAAGAAGCATTTGACGTTCTTGTACCTCAGTAACATGAAACTCGGCAGGTACCTCGTATCCTTCAACAGGGATCTCTGGTTCATCAAGTAGACCATCAATAGTAGGAACTAGGTCCGGTTGCGGGGGGATTGAGTCATGTACTTTTTCCGATGTCGATAGGTTGCTTCGAGTTGCTTTTCATTTGTTTTGTTTCTTGTTTCCAGAAGTCTTTCCTTGAGACATGTTTAAGAGTAGCTTTTTTGTATGAGAACGTTAAAGCAAGTGAAAGTAGTTTTTATAGAGAAAACATAGCCGTTGGAAAATTCAAATTAATACATAGCCTTTGAAAAATTCAAATTACAACACAGAAAATAAAGTTACAACAACGAAACTAAAATTAAACAACGAAATTAAAATTACAACACGGAAATAAAAATTCTTTCACCCATTCCTTTCTAAATTCCATTTGTCTTTCGATTTTAGCGGATTCTTCAAACAATGCATCATGTATCGCATCGTCCTTGTGTGATTCTTTTTTCAAATATTCGATCATCGAATCACGCCACTCTTTTGAAATATCATTGCATTTTTCATATGCTTCGTGCATTTCAAATTTAGCAGTGGATGCACTTTCAAATTTGAGGGCTAAATCCGCAATTGCTTTCTGCCGAACGTTGTCTTCTTTAATTAGTTTATCAACCAATGTTTTGATTTGATCAAAAGTGTGTGGAACTGAACAAGCCATAATATTATTTGTTGATTTAGGAAATAAATATGTTTGTTAAAAGTGTTAAAATTTAGGATATATATAATGGTAAATGTTAAAAAAATCAAATTTTTAAACGTTCCAACGGCTATTTTTGCCTTGTCTACCCTCGTTGTAACTTCGCCGCTGCAAACGACGAAGGCTCAGCGAAATGGGAGGTAGGTGTGGCGGAGTGACCCGGCGAAGCACGGCAAAGCACAACGAAAGTGGCACATAGGCTCGGTGAGTATGCACTATCTCATCATGCAACATTATATACACAATATAAAGTAATGCTACTTATAGTATGAACTTAGGTCGATTGCCTAAGATCCATTAAAAACACCATGCAAGATCTTGAGATTCTCTTATCTTCATGGGGTTTCAAGAATGGATTAATAGGACAAATGCCACTCTTAAACAATCTTAGTGCCTCTCCATCAAGCTATGCAAACCACCTACGACTTTGTGGAGCTCCTTCCGATCCTTGCAAGAAACAGGTTTATGAAGATATCTTCTTTTCATGGTTTGAGGATGATTTTCCTACAGTTATAAGTTTAGCAATTATTTTAGCTTTGCTTGATGTCTAAGGTGGTAATGCTTAGTTTAAATCTAGAAGAATTTTCAAAATTCGTCTCTATTGTTTACATAAAATATCAACTTTCATCCTTATCTCAAAATAACTACATGAATCGTCCTTATAGTTTACAACTACGATCAAAATTGATCCCTATTTTAGATGGGAGTTAGTTTTCTCTGTTAAATGATATGAAGAGAGGGGCATTTTAGACTTTACTTGTCAATAAAAAATTAAAATCTATTACTTCAACTCATATACCATATTCATTTTTAATTTTTATTCTACTGTAGTATATGTTTATATAGTCCACACCTACTATACCTCTATTATCTTCTTTACCACAAATTCTTACCCCTTATCTCTTTTCATTTCCTTTCAATAAATAGTTACAAACCATCTGTTTTCATTAAAAAAAAAACTCATAAACTTTTATCACTACTCAGAAATATGAGTGCTGGCAGTCAGGATCAAGATTCTAAGACCTCAAGTGGAAATGAACCAGGATCTGCTGATGATGATTCTTGTCACTACATCGTTGTATTTCCAGAAATCAAGGACGATGGTGGCAGTCTTTCTAAAATACTTTGTACAACTAAAACGTTTACGACTCAGTGTAGATTTTGTGTTTAGAGGTGTAGAGATTGCCTTTGGAAATGAAAGCAATGTCTCGAAGAAGACGACGTTGTTGTTGTTTCGGGCTTGAAACCCAGATCCGAATAACAGTTGGAAATCAATAACACATGACTCATTCGATGATTTGTCTCTATGGTGGATCAAGCTTATATGGTCAAGGGTGTACTATTGTGGTCCAGACGCAACTGTACATGTTTTGTCTATACTGGTACAAACATTACGGTCCAAGGAAAGTTATGTTTACAAGGTGCTATCAAAGATAAGAGACCTGTGAGAGGGAAGAAACAGCTGACCAATATTTGTGAGGGCAGATCATGTCAGGTTTGTATTGGTTTCTGTGTTTCGTTCACAACAGCAAAAGAAAAGAAAGGCAGATCTTGGTTTGTACAGCAGGTACTTGCGGGTCTGATGGTTTTCACGTGATGATATGTGAATATGCTTCGTATATGGATTTGGGTTTTTTTGATTATGATGCGATTGGGATTGAGCAGATCATGATGGTCGTTTGGAGCTGTGGTGGTGGCTGGTGATGGATGAGAAAGAGAGAGATGTGTGTGAGAGAGAGAAAGAGGTGGAGAGATAAATAAGAAAGAAAAGAAAAAAGGTTAAAGTAAAAAATAAATAATGAGATTTTAATGTGAAAAGTGGGTGGTAATGAAAGGACCGAAATACCCCTCTATTCTTAAAAGTTAACAGCTAAACTAACTCTCATCCAAAATAGGGACCAATTTTAATCGTAGTTGTAAACGATAGGGACGATTAATGAAGTTATTTTGAGATAAGGATGAAAATTGATATTCTGTGTAAACCATAGGGACGAATCTTGAATTTTTTTATTAAATCTATTAGCTAAATATGAGTTTTGTCTGTTCATGCTTTACATGGCAAATTATAAATCCTAGCCGACAGACCATTAATTGTTTCCTTTTTTTCTCCTCCTCATCTATCGGGTGTTTGATTTGGCTTATATAACATAAACTCTTTTTGATTTAATAGCCAGCTACTCGTGCAATGCAACAGCGGGTAGCTAGTGATTAATTTCGTGGCAAAAACAGATCAATGAAATCATATCTTGTATCGTAAGATATGGCTAACCACCAAACCACCATTACAAAAACGAACATCTTATTTGGAGACAACGACCACAGTTTTTTTCAGCACCTCAAAGTCGCCGACAGCAGGTGGTGGTTGAGAGAGAGCGATTGTTTGTTTTACATGTTTTTCATTTGTGTTTTAAGATATTTTGGGAGTTTATGGGCTGAAAATTTAATTGTTTCAAAGCTATTCGACAATGGGCTTTAAAAATGCTTTTATGAATTGAGTTACAACATGATTGGGACATTTAACTTTTTGTTGTAAAATCTAGTTATACTTAAAAACACATAAGTTTTCTGTTACAAAATTTTATTGAGTAACAATTACTTCTAGACTTTTAATATGTATTAATTTCTTAGCAAAAGATAAATCATTCGATTATAAAAATATTTAAGGCTTAATTTTTAAGACTTCTGATTATAGAAAAAGAGTTAAATGCTTTTTATATAGTAGTATAGATATAAGATAAGCCTCAATTTTGTGGTTTATTTGGACACTTGTGGTTTTATATATGTTTATTATATCATAATAAACTTATATATGCTCAAAACTCTCAAAATAAGCAACAAAATTGAGGGTTATGTTATATAAGTCGAAAATAAGCCATATTTCGGCTTGTATTTAAAAAAACTCTCCCTTTTATACTTATTTGGAGACTTATGAGCTTATGTTAGTTTAAAATATCGTAACAAACTAATATAATTCCATAAATCTACAAATAAGCCACAAGATTAGAGTTTATGTTATATAAGCTGAAATTTGAGTTTATGTTAGATAAGTTGAAATAAGCTTACGTTATATAAGCTAAAACAAACAACCTCTATATAAAAGAAGGTGAAGAGGAGTAAGGAGAGGGGTTTGTACCTCTCATTTCAAGTTCTCATTCGAATAAAGGTGTTCTCGTTTGAGGCATATTCTTGTGTTTACTTTTGTCAAGTCTTGGTGTTTGTTTGAGAGCATCAACTTACTTGTGAAATATTGGTTGTTAGTCCAGATTACAGACTAAATGAACTATAAAATTTGGAGGACACTTAAGGAGGTTTGTTGTTGACTAGTCATGAAAAAATGCAAGGGTGTAATCATTATGGTGGTGGAAGCTCGAACCAAGATGACTTTAGGTGTGGTTGGGAAGAGGTCGTGGGTCCGTGAGGGGTCAAGATGGTTACCAGAGGGTCTGGGATAAAATCCACGTAAAATGTTACAAGTGTGGAGACCATGGTCACTATAACAACGAGAGTCCAAAAAATGACAAAAGCGAATTTGATTGAGGAGGAGCCAACATTATTGTGAGCAGTATGAAAAATACCAAGTAGGGAGGTGATTCTTGGATTAATTGGTTTGTGTTCCCAAGTCTTTGTTTAATTTGCATGGAATAAATTGAAGACAATAGCTTCATGCAAATTAAAACAAAGACTTAGGAACACAAAGCAATTAATCTAATAATCACCTCCTTGATTGGTTTTTTTCATACTTCTCCAATAATATCGGCTCCCCTTCAATCAAGTTTGCTTCGTCATTTTTCAGGCACTCGTTGTTATAGTGATCATAGTCTCCACACTAGTAAAATTAGACGTGGATTTTATCTCGGACCCGCTCGTTACCATCTTGACCCCTCACCTACCCACGACATCTTCCCTGGCCATGCCCAAAGTCATCTTAGTTCGAGCTTCCACCACCATAATGCTTACACTCTTTCATTTTGCATGACTAGTCAACAACCAACCTCATTGAGTTCCTCAAATTTTTCAGTTCCTTTCAAGCGCTCCTCGTACGCTTTCAACCTACCAACACCTTCATCGAAAAGCATCGTTTCTAACTCAAAGCATTGCTCAATTGAAGCTGCAATATAAAGAAACGACGTAGGCATTGAATCATGTAGCCTTTTCACCGTGTGTACTTCTTCAAGCTCGTACCCAAGTCCCCTTGCCTTCGAAGCTAAACCGCTCAACTTGGTTGCAAACGCATCCACGGTTTCTCCCTCCTCCATGCACAAGCTTTCCAACTCCCTTTTCAATGTTGCAAGGCGAGTCGTTCTCGCCCGATCTGCTCCCAAGTAGCACGTTTTGAGACCGTCCCATACTTGCTTTGGATCAGTATATCTTGCCATTTGTAACACCATGTCTTATGGTATGGCTTGAAAAAAATACAAGAGCTTATTTTGACTTCTTTGAATTAGGTTCTTCACCTAACGCTCATGGTTCAACCGTCCCCCATAATCCATATGCATCCCTAATGGACTTGACCCTACAGCCCACACCGGATAGTTTGTTGCGGTTAAAACTGGAACTTGGTACGAGATCGAACCAGCCTCCTAAACAGGTACTAAGGATAATTTTTTACAACTTCAACTCCTTTTCTGATCATACCCGTCCAAGAGCTCTTTTCACCCGATCAAGAAAATGAGCTACCACTTTTACCACTTTCTTTAAATTGCTAAACGAACAAAATCCAAAGCCACCTACTTTGATGGATCCTTCACGTTCGTTATTTGCCCAAATGTTGGTTATTAGTCCAAATTACATAGGAAAGCAAATGCAAAAGAGACGAAGTGTTGTTGTATAAATGTATCAAAATATGAAATAAAGATAGTGCCAAAAAGTTAGAGTGATGAAAAAGACTTTAAAATGGAATCCTATTTATTGAATAAAGGATTAGGCTAGTTATAGCTCTTACAAAAGAAACGTGAAACAATTCCGATCAATGAAAATACTAATGCTCCTAGAGACCCGATACACCTAATGAGCCACTCATCAACGTTCTACTCCATAAGAGAAGAAGGTATGGTGGAGAGTTTTACTCTCTTCACTTTGTCCCCACAGCTGTCACATCATCACGAAGCAACTAACCAAAACACCCCTTCGTAGTGGAGAGTCAACCCATTTCCATTTTGGCCCCATGATAGGTGTGTAAACACCCATCCTTTTTACCACTTAACTACAATAATAACCAAGCCAAAACGTGTATTTTATGTCGTAAATGTCGGAATTATGCGTGGTTTGTGTTTTTGTTGTGATTTAGGACGAAAATCTGAAAAGGGGAGAAAACACGGGCATTCACGGGCTTTTATCGAAGAAAAAGACAAAAGACAAAGTCAAGAAATCAAGAGTGCAAAAAGAACGGAAGTCCAAGACCAATTCTAAAGATTTATCGAAGAAAAAGTCCAAAGACGGAAGTTTACTAAAAAGCCGAAGAACTCAAGTCTAATTTATTGAAGAAATTACAAGACGAGTTTATTAATCCCGAGACAAAGTCAAAAGTCGAAGAATTAAGAAGACGAGGACTAAAGGATAATTAAAGAAAGATGAAAGAGGAGAGGAAGCTTCCACTAAGCACCTCCCTAATCCCCTATAAATAGCTTTCATTTCCTTTCATTTGTTTTTGTTGGCTAATAGTGACAATTAGTTCTTCCATTTTCATTTCCTTGCACTTTAATTACATGTCATTTACTTAATTGTCTTGCACCTTAAATTCATTTAATTTCAAGTAAGTTTCCTTTTAATTATTGTTAATCTTTACTTTTATTGTTTATCTCCTATCTACCTTTCTTGTTTAACCTTTAATCTTTATGCTTATTGTTCATGTTTATGTTCTTTAAATTTTATTGATTTAATTAAATGGGTTTTGATTATTTTGATTATTATTGTTAGTGTTATTGATTTGGTTTGATTAGTATTTGTTAGTTGATCATTAGTGATTAGTTTGATTTAATCTTTTGGTTGATTTGGATTAGCTTTGTCTAGATTCGTTTCTTTTTTGTTTCCTTGTTCTTCGCTGTCTGTTATTTCCCCAGGTTATTCCGAATCAAGACAAGTTATTCCGGATCAAGGTTTTGTTGTGAGTATTCCGAATAAAGAACTTATTCCGGATAAGTGACATATTCCGGATCAGTTTGTTATTCCGGATCAGAGCAACATTCCGAACCAAGCAAAGTATTCCGGATCAGTGATATTCCGAATAAAGCCTGACATTCCGAATCAAGGGATCAGACAATTATTCCGGATAAAGGGTGTTCATTCAGAATAACATTTATTCCGAATCAAGGTTGTTTATTCGGAATAATTAATTATTCCAGATAAAGCTTTTATTCCGAACGAGGGTTATATTCCGGATGAGTTGTTTATTCCGGATGAAGGAGTGTTACTCCGGATGAACCATTATTCCGAGTGAACTTATTATTCCGAATCAACAGATATTCTGAACGAAGACATCATTCCGAATCAATCATTCCGGATGAGCAC
This sequence comes from Glebionis coronaria, assembly GCA_025667525.1. Lineage (NCBI taxonomy): Eukaryota > Viridiplantae > Streptophyta > Magnoliopsida > Asterales > Asteraceae > Glebionis > Glebionis coronaria. Next base: position 28,747,826 of record CM046875.1, on the reverse strand, counting down.
ATGTATTCCGAATAAGTAATTATTCCGGATGAGTAGGTTATTCCGCATGAGTGATTTGATCTGATTATTCCGAACGAAGCTTTGTTATTCCGGATCAAGGGTTTTGTCAAGTTATTCGGAACGAAGAAGAATTATTCCGGGTGAAGGTGACATTCCGAACGAGTAATTATTCCGAGTGAGGTATTTTTAGTTTATTTTAATCTTATGTTTTTTAAATTTTTAAGCTTTACTTTTCCCGCCTTTTTCCTTAGTCGCACTTTAAGTTTACTTGCCTTAGATTTATTTTAAGCTTGCCTTAGTTTAAGTTTGCCTTTAGGATAGTTTTAAGTTTGCGTTATTTACTTTTAGTGCCTTTTAATTTTTCGTCACGCTTTAAATTCTCGTCATTTATTTTAAATCATTTCAGCTTTATTTTACTTTGTTTTTACTTTAAAGTTTTTGCACCTTTTTACTACAACGACACAACATTTGTTTCCACCAAAAGACAGCTGAGTCGCACGTTAATCCATTTTTCAATTCGATTAGACCACCACAACGTACTTTTAATTTTCATACTAGGCAAAAGCTAGTTATCAAATGGCGCCGTTGCCGGCTCTTTTCGTAAAGATTAACGGTTTCCTGTGAGAGACGCGTTGTTTTTTGGGATCCGTTCACTTGTGAACGTTATTTTTCTTGCTTAAAAATTTAAAAAAAAAACCATAAAAATTAAAAATTGTTAAAAATCCATAAAAATTAAAAATTTTCAAAAATCCAAAAAGATTTTATTTTTATAGTGTATATATATACTCTTTGTGTTTGGTATCTTTTCTTTTGCCTTTGCAGGTGTATGCGTACTCGATCTTCTACTTATCCAGAGCCCGAGACTCGTGAAGATTTAGCTATGGCAGGTGTGAACAACAACAATAATCCACTGCACCTCAATAATAACAACAACAATGTTCTTCCACAGCCCGATCTTCGGACAATGGAGGAGCTTTGTCAACTAACAATGTTTGGACGAGGAGGACCGATCGCGCCGATGCAAATCACGGCTCCGGAGTTTTCGTTGAAGCATCACATGATACAACAAGTGCAAACTAATCCATTCTGCGGAATGCCTGATGATGATGCCAACAAACACCTCGACAAATTCATTACTATTACCCAAAGCATGAAGTTGCCCGGTGCTACAATGGATGTTCTTCGCCTTTAACTCTTTCCACATACTTTATCACACCACGCCGAGAAATGGCTTGATCGTCTCCCGAAGAATTACATTCATACTTGGGATGACATGACTCAACGATTTTTGTCGCGCTACTTTCCACCATCCATGGTCACGAGCCTTCGCAATCAAATCAGCGGTTTCATGCAAGAACCCGATGAATCTCTCTTTGATGCTTGGGAAAGATATAATGTTTTGATCGATCGATGTCCAAACCACAACATGCTCCCCGTTACCTTGATTGATACTTTCTACAATGGTTTGACTTTTCGTGATCGTGATACGATTAATGCAGCCGCCGGTGGCACATTTATGAAAAGAAGACCTGAGGAGTGTAGAGAGCTTATTGAAAACATGACTACTCATCACAAAAACTGGGATTCCTCCGCTTCTTCAAGGAACAACCCGAGAGTCAATGTTTCTTCTACTTCAGCAAACCCCGATATGACCGAATTCACCCGCATGATGGCTGAAATGAACAAAAATATCTTGCTCATCGCTAAAAACCAACAACAACAAGTTAAAGCGGTAGCCAATTCTTGTGAGACATGCGGCGGTCCTCACTCATACACTGATTGTCCTTCTACTCAAGGCAATCCGGAAAACGTGTATGCAGCTTATGGTAATTATTCACCGGAAAATTACCAAGCCCGACCTCAAGGGGGTAGAAATTTGCTAAGTTACCGGCCTAACAACTATCTTTCACCCGGTTTTTCTCCTCAAAACCAAAACCCCAACAACAACTACAATATAAGCAACCAAATCCCACCTCTAGCTTTTAATCCTTATCACCCACCCGCTCAACAAGCCCCACCCATGAATCAAGATGTTGAAACTTTAATGAGAACCCAAGGAGAGCAAATCAAGAATCTACAAAGCCAAATTATCAATTTGAAAGGGGATATGACCAAGCAAGGGAATGACATTAGATCCGACCTTCGAAATGATATACAATCCTCCTTCAGCAATCAAATGAATGATTTGAAGAATATGTTGGCTAGTTTCTTGCCCACCACTCAACCCTCTACTTCGAGTTCTCTACCTTCAAACACCGTCACCAATCCGAGAGCGAATGTGAGTGCTATTACTACCCGTAGTGGAATTACTTTAGTAGGACCACCTATCCCACCCCCAGCTACATCATCTACACCTCCTCCACCACCATTTATCCCTACTACTCCCACACCTAGTATTAGTACACCATTACCGTCTCCACCTCGTCATGAAGAAATACCCAAGACGAATCCTCCACCAACCCTACCTTCTACCTTTAACCCTTCAACATCTCAACCTTCACCTTCTACACCTCCACCACCCAACCCCAGCATTCCTTACCCTTCTCGACTCAACAAGGCTAGAATTTTGACGAAGAATGACATTCACGTCTCTAACTTTTTGAAGACGCTTTCGGGAATGAAAGTCACCTTTACCCTTGTTGAAGCTCTTGCTCAAATGCCACAATTTGTCAAGATGTTTAAGGAATTGCTTAATAAGAAGGAGAAGATGGTCGAGTTTGTTAATACTCGCTTGAATGAAAATTGCTCTGCAATCCTTCTTAAAGAACTTTCGGAAAAACTTGGAGATCCCGGTCATTTTGTGCTTCCTTGTACTTTTAACCAAACCAAAAAATTTACTGCCTTAGCCGATCTCGGGGCAAGTATAAATTTGATGCCTTCAAGTGTTTGGAAAAAGTTATCATTGCCCGACCTTACACCCACGAAGATGACTCTTGAGCTAGCCAATCGCACTCTCGCTTACCCCGTTGGTATTGCCGAAGATGTGTTCATTAAAGTTGGTACATTCACTTTTCCGGTCGACTTTGTCGTTGTTGATTATGAAATGGATCCTCGTATTCCGTTAATACTTGGAGCCCATTTTTGAGAACCGGTCGAGCTTTAATAGATGTGGATAAATGTGAACTCATCTTAAGAGTCGGGGATGATGCACAAGTTTTTGAAATGGGGAAGCTTACAAGCAAATCCTATGGAAGAGAATCAGCGAATATGATTAATGTGCTTGATGATTTTGTCGTCTACAACAGTCCTCTATTCGATTCTTACAATGATAATCCACTGTTTCAAGAGGATGTGGATGATTCTCTCTCCAATTTGGAACCTTCACCCATATATGATTCTACACCGATCTTTGATGCTTATAATGCTGATTCTAGTTCCGATGGAGATGATTATGATGATTTTACTTCCGAGTATCCTGACATGCCCACTTATGATGATTTTGATGAGGCCGATACTCTTTCGAGTGATTCTTCTCATACTGAAGATCCTCCGCCTACAACACTTGATCCTACTTTGGATGACTAATCATTTGAGGAAGACTTTTCTACTTTTCTCAATACTTACTTCCCTCATGAGAGTGATACCCCTCCTTTGGACTTTGATGATTATGGTCTTCATCCTTCTACGGATTTGAAGAAAATTATTTCAAAGGAGAAGCAACCGGACGCCACCAACATCCGCAGCACGTATGTTTTGACACCTCTTTGTCCACCCTCTGAGGACGAGGTTGTGCATTTTCTTAGCGGATCATCTTCAAATTCTGCTGAGTGCTATTTTCCCCTAAGGAAAAAGGTGTTCGACCCCGGTATTGAACTTTTTAAGCCATCTCAGTATCCATCTGATGAAATAAAAGGAAAGATTTTTGGACCTATTGGAGATATGCTTGCACCTCTTCACCCTTGCTCCCACCGTGCTCCATATTTGCTTAAGGGAACCTTGCCTACTCTTATTTGGCTTGCCTTGTTCGCCTTAAGCTTGTGCTATTTGATGGACGAAAACTATGTATTTGATCCCGGTGGATGTGTTTTATGCTTCTTCCTATGATAATCAAGGTCGAGTCAGGCTCACGACTCGGTGAACAAAAATCAAGCGCTTCTTGGGAGGCAACCCATGTATCTATCTTATAGCTTTCTTTATCCTAAGTGTAGGGGGACCCGTTGGTGTTTGCTATTTCCTCTCTTCTCATATTCAGGGATTCGATCGCTCAATGATCCACTCTTGATGATTTTTGACGACCCGTGATTCCGTGTTTCCGTCTTCCCGGTTCTATCCTAAACTCTTTTCGATTCACTTGTAACACCCCCAAATTTATACAATCTCAATACAGCGGAAGACTCGTTGGTGTTACGGGATAGCACATTACTCACATCATAGACAACGCATAAAAATCGCGTCGTTTAATAATAAATCATTTCCATTCATAAATATCAAAGTTAAATCGGTCCCAAGTCATTACATTTCATACAAAAGTTTTACAAAGTGTTTGAATGGAAAAATATTGTTTAAGTGCGGGCCATGAATTCTTGTCGTCTTCCCGAGAATTACCTTCAAGTACCTGAGACAAAACATGTTAAAAGAAAAGGTCAGCGATAACGCCGAGTGAATTCATAGAGTTTAATAAAATCCATCAATATAATATCAGTATAAAATTATTACTGAAAATCATTTTGTACAAATCATTTTAATAGGCCATAAAATAGCCAAAGTTATTTTATACAAATCCTTATCGAAAATCATAATATAGGCATTTGCCTTAAAATCATTGTACGAGCCAATGTCGTAAAAACATCATACAATACGTTTTGCAACGTTGTATAGATTAAATAAAAACCGTTATATGAATAGGTTATAAAAACCAAAACACGAACATAATATTAATAGTATGACCCAGTATTGCTAGTCAGGCAATACATCGTAATTCGGAGCGTCTAGTAGTATTTTGTTAGTTTTGGATTATTATAAGCCGCATGACATTGTTACCTTACTAAACCAACAACGGGTAGCTAACCCGATACCAATTTTGCCCATCTAAAGTAGCGTGTCGTCACAAAGGTCACGCTATGGAAATCTTCTCATACATAAATTCGCTTACCAATCAATGTGGCACGACGGGGATCAACCGTCAAGGCGCGAACTGGGGTGATCGTCCCCAAATAGTATTATTAAATGCATAAGCGTCTACCAAATCCCGGTAGTTCACAATTCATGCTAATGGGACTTTTAGTGACATAACCTAACTTTAATAATCCATTTTTATTTCATCTATCGGGTCCTTTAATCATTTATCGGGTCATACAATCGGGTCATTCAATCATTCGGGTCCAAAATCAATAAACAAACAATCGGGACAAATGGTGTCCTATTTTTTAAAAACTAACATGTTATCTCCCTCGCGGGTTTGTAAAACATTTATAAAAACATTTAAAAGAGTGCGAGGCTATGAACTCACGTTGATGTGGGAAGGCGGGTTATCGGCAATTCGGACGTACGGTACGTGCTTCAATCACGGAAACCTAGACAAATAATACTCGTCTTAGACTCATGTCCAATGACTTTATAAAAAAATAACAATTATGTATACATATGATGATTATTTATATATGATGATCAAGTGGGTTTACATATTCTCGTTTACTCATTCTAGTGTTATATGTCGATAACTTTTATACTAGTTTACTAGTTTTACCTATTTACACGTTTTAAGTCCAATAAACTTATTATAAGTTATTTAACTTGTTTTAATCCATTTTGTACTTATATTATCAGTATTTAAACTTTCCATGTTGGGCCCAAATGGGTTAAGCCCAATAAGGTCTTTTTACAAGTTTTTATCTTATTTAGTCCAATTATTAGTCCAATATGCTTAATTAGCTCGTAAATGTCCGTATTTCTTATAGTTCGGGTTTTATCGGTTTTTAATTGTATTAGATACTTATATATCAGTATGTGACTTTTATAAACTTTACATTAGACGGGTTTGGTCGTCTAAGTTTTATTTGGCGAAAAACGTTAATTTTACGGTATTAGCCGAAAAAGTCGTAAAAATCAAGTTTATAGTTTTTATTACTTATAAGTATTATTTCATCACCATTTATATAAGTTATTCATTCATTTACCCTTTTACATATTTATATAAATAAGTTTTATAAGTTAGTGGGTTTTACTTTTACATTTTATACATTATAATTTGAGTGCTTATATAATAGTATTATACTTTAATTTCCAAAATCTGATTTTTATCTTCACTTTCACCAAAACTGCCATATCTTGAGTTCTATATGGAGATAGAAGCTCAAATTTTATCACATAAACTACATGATATGTGCTACATTTAACTCTTCTATAGCTACTGTTGAATCATCTTCTAAATATTTTCTAAAAATCGTCCAAAACAGTGAACTCAGATTTATACCTTAGACTTGTTTTGATCATATCTCACTCATTACAATGATTCCATTGCATGGCCAACTCTCACATGTGTACAAGACATATAGCTTACTGTAAATGGATTCTACTTCATCATTTTATCAGTCCATGACCTGTTTCTTTACTGTTTTATACAGCCATGTAAATTAATCAAGATTTTAACCTTTTTTTCTTATAGTTTTTCACCTTTTTAATCATGTTTATCAACAACAAATCCCCACATAACATTTTTATCATCATATAACCATCATATACATATACAATAGGAAATAAAATACATGTTTACATAATCAAAATAACAAGAAGATGAGGAGGACAATCTTTATACCACCATGATGATGTAGGTTGTGATCAAAACATGGATTTTGATGGTGAAACTTGTGATGCACCAAGACCATCTTCATGACCACCAATCTTCCTAATCTCCTTGTGGAAAATCAGCCCCAAAACACCATGAATACTCCTCCATGGATGTTATAATCACCACCATTCAAGAGAGCTTCAAGAGGGCTTCAACATATGTGTAAATAACACATGATTTTGTGGTTGGAATTGATCAAGTGAAGGTGTTTTGTGGTGAGGATGGGACGAACTAGAGAGAGAGTTGAGAGGATTTTGAAGTGGTTTTGCATGGTGAAATGGTAGAAATGAGATAGTTTGATGGTTTTGAGTTAGTAGCTAGCTTAATGTGTAAGCTAGTTACATGTGTAAGTTATTAACTTAGAATCTTGCCACCAAATTGGTGTGTTGTACACAATGTTGCCGTCCCATGTAAGCTAGTGGGGTGGGCCAGTGTATTTTGTCCCATCTCACTAGTTTACGGGTATTCCTCGATTCTAGTTTCCTCGATTTGCGTGCCCTCGGGTCGTTTTACGAAAAACGTTTTTATAAATTATGAATCAACGGCACAAAGCGAATCTAATAAAAATTGTCTCATCAAAAACGGAGTTCGAAAACGTAAATACGTAATCCTAAGGTTTCCGGTTTAGTCGTAAAGGACGTTAAAATAAAATCGTAAGTCCTAATCTCTTCTCGTAAATTTGTGAGTTTATGAAACAACACAAATTTAAAACTCCAAAATAATATTCACGGATAAATTTATTTTCTGAAATGTCGGACTGTCACCAAGGATGGTGTATGTAAACGTAAGCACGTAACGTTGAATCCTCCGGTTTAGACGTAGTCGATGCTACTCCAAGATGTAAATCCAAATTTCTTCAAAAATAAGTGAGTTCATATTGTAACATTAAAATAATATTTGAGAATAATATTTGAGAATAAAATATCAACCATAAATTGACGGATTGTCACAGCATTTACCCCTAAACAGGATCTTTGTCCTCAAAGATCATCTTACCTTACTACTCGCTTCTTATAGAGTTAAAGCCATGTGGGTATTTCCTCCACATTCGGTCTTTTCTCACAAGTGCAATTCATTACAATACGCGAGTTTCATTAAACATAACTACGGGAATAAGATCAGGCTTAATGTTGACTTACTTTCTCTATCCATGATGTTCACGGGTTTTTGATGAATGCAACTTTCGCCGATCTAAACATTACTAAGAAGAATTCAGATTTTAACTTGATAGATATTCCATCAAGTTCGATATACAAAACATAATTCACGCAGTTCTTGAAGTCCTAGGGTAGATCTAACTTATATGCCTTTCAATCCCAACTTTGCATCATCTCAATGGTCCCATACAACGGGGACTTATATCCCATGATTTGTCAGATCATGAATTCATTTTTCCAAGTTTAAAAATTGTGGCATAACTTCGCTACCCATTTGGCACTTCAAGATCTACATTTCACATTCACATATCCTCTTGCCCACTACCGGCAGTTAATAATCAAATCCTAATTTCAACAATCATTTCAGATCTCGCGGGTCGGGTATTTTGCAAGGTTAGGTTCGCCATCATAGGAAACCTTAAACCTAAAAGACATGTCCAACTCACAGTGGGTGTATGTCGGATGTCTTCATTTCAACTCTTGCTTATAGTTGCTCTAAGATTTAGATCCTAACAAGATTAGATCTCGATTCTAATACGATAATTATCAATGATAATCCTTCCAAAGGAAAATGATTATACGGTTTATTACCAAAGGTCAATCATTCAAACATAAAACAGCACTTATATTACTTTGTATCGTTACTTTACCTCGTCCCTTCAATTTGGGGTGGTACATAGTACTCTCATCAAGGTTCATTCTCAATGATTTCTGAGCAAATCTCTAGAAATTCGATGCGAAGCGAGGATCTTGATAAAGATGTTCGATACAAGCACACTATGTTTACATAACTCTTTTGTAATTATCATTAACGAGAATGATATTAGCAGATTTGTTCAGTCTATCGATGATGACCCAAATCGAATCAAATTCAGATGATGACCTTTGCAATAGCTAGACATTTACTAATGTATGAGGCGATGTCTGCCTTCATAATTCGTCATTAGTACAACTTCTTCAGACAAAGATACTTTTAGTCATAAATGACATAAATAGAATACTTATACTTACAAATTCCAACATAACTATATCTCACAATCCTTCATATTTAGGCAACCATAAGTGGTCTTTAAAACATTTAACGCTATCGGCTTCTAAATTTTAATGGTTCACATTAGCCGTGAAACCTTTCACTATTTATATTATCCTTTTTACAAATATTGTTTATTTTTATATTGTTCGGCAATTTATTCCGTACCATCGTTATTAAGGAACATGTCCTAATTGGTTCTTTATCCTTTATATAATATGTCAGTATCTATATTCACTTCTCATGATGATGTGATTAACATGTCCACAATTCACTCAGATATTCTTTCTATATTATGTGTCAGTAATTATGTTCACTTTCTCCTGATGAAATAAATATCATAACTGTATTTATTCAAAATTCTTTCTTCATATCTTTTATGTTTCAGTTTCGTCTCAACTATCATTTTTATCAGTTTTTCTCAATCCGGCGTCTAAAGCGTCGATAATTATTATATGTAAATTAACAATAATTATTTAATTTTATGAAACGTAAACGTAAAAATTTTAAATTTCTTAGTTCGATCAATTATATAAAATGTTCAAAAATAAATTTGAATTTAATTAACAAGATTTTTGTTGATTTATCGAAAATATTTAGCAAGATCCGTAAATGTTCGAAAAACATTTGTTTATACTTTGGTCAAAATTTCCTTATTTTGAAAAGCGTAAATTATCGTTTCAAATTTCAAGTCATGTTTTAAATGGTTTCCTCAATCCCTTTTAGGTTATCTACAAGTATACACAAACATTTACCTCTAAACATAAGTTTAGTTAAATGGTTTGTGTATAAGGGAATAATCCCTCAAAAGTTCTTTGTTAAGACATTTGTCAAAACATATATTTGCACTTTCTTTTTAGTGTAACTCAAGGTCTTAAATGACTTCTAAATTTTGAAGAGTCAATTTATATTTCATTATCTATTAATCACATGGTTAAATCATGTAAAGTATTAAGTCTTAAATCTCATGTTAAATATTCAAGGTACAGGTTTTCATTGTTTAGCCAATTCAGGGCAATTTATAACTAATTATTAACTCCTTCTTATACTTGTAAACAAACAAGTGGTCCTTAATGATCACACGCATGAATTTATCAAATTACAGCCTACACACGTGATTCACCAATTTTATGAATGCTACATGTGCATCGGTCAATCCAAACGACATCACGTGAAACTCATAACGTTCATCACAAGTTCCGGATGTAGTAATTGGAATAGATAATCTTCTTCGCGGAAACGAAATTGATGATAACCATGTCATGGATCAAATCTTTAAAACATACACTAGAACCTTGTAAATGATCGAACAAATCTTCCATTTCGAGTTATGGACATCGTTTTCGATTGTCAATTTACTCAATTCACAGTAATCTATAAATATAAGGAATGATAACACCATAGCTCTTCAGGATGACAGGCTTGGTAAAAAAAAATCATTCTCCGACAACTCTCTTAGTTGTACGGTAATTCCTTAAATTCAGATGGTGCTGACGTACAGTGCACACGCCACAGGTGCAGCACCGGGAATATAATCAATACTAATTTCAATCTGCCTTAATGGCAAAAGTCTAGGTAATTCACCAATAATACCTCCTAAAGTTTCAGATAACGAAAAAATCTTTTAATAATTTCATATTAGGTTCTTTCTAGATTATAATATCTATGACTAATTCACAATCGTTCACAATATAATTTCAAGTCTAAATACAGGATATCGTCATCCACCAAGAATTATTTAGATCACTTTTGATAATCAACATCTTATCATTTAGGGGAATTCTACTCGAGTTCCCATCAATTAAGACAATGTCGTCATGTCATAATCAATCAATTCATTCTACCGGCATTATCAACTTTTCAGTTTCATTGTCGTCGATAAGATGTGAACTTCTCAAAAGACTAATAATAATTCATAATCCTTCATAAGTTCAAGGATATCAGGAGACATAACTACTATTAAAAGAGTAAGGTCAACGCATAATCTATGCGAGAGAATTTCAAATCATATACAGATGAAAACATTTAACGAATATGAATATATCCCATGTTTTCATGATTCGAGTACGCATTCGAAAGCTCCTCGGATCGTTACCCAGGTCATTCAAATGAAATCAAATCAAAGGAAATGATAGGAACGTCGATACATCCAATCGGGTATCAACACTCGGTAATCAAATACTTTTCCTAAGAATCTCACTACGGGAGAATTGGACAAGAAAGAATTGTCAATTGTCAAATAAGACAATTTCCACTGATGAGTAAATTCAACTCAGAAGAATAGATGCTACAGGCACATATGTAGGTGTCCCTAACACTATGTCCCTATTTTTCACTTCTTGCAGGTCTCATAAAATTTATTCTTTCACAATCTTTAAAGAAAATGTAGTGTATATTAATCAGTTTTATGGTGACTACTAATCAGCCTTGCATAGTCCATTCCAAATTGTATGTAGGCGCGCAACTATATACAATTTCAAGATTTACGAAGCAATACTCAGTTCGTCAAAATTTTATCATCATGTTTATAATAAAAACATTTTCATGCTTAATTCTTAAATAAGAATCAAAATAAATTTACAAAGATTTTCCTTGTTATGAAAATAATTAAGTTTTCCCAAGGTGTTTTATAAACAACTTCATTTCGATAACAATCACTTATAAATCTCACTTTGAATAATCCTTATTGTGATGAAAATCCCATTTTTCTCAAGGGATACCGTTTTAACTTTATAAGAATAATGTGTGATCTGCAAAAGAGTGATGAAAGCTTGTTCACCAAGAATTAACTACGATATATACCAGGAAATGAGCTTAGCCAAATAATCATGAGGTTCATGATCTCGATGGCACTCAAAAGAATAATCCACAACGTAACTCGATTCAAGATGAGTACTTGTTCAATGGTTGCATCACTAATGCGAACATTAGGATGAAGCAATAAGAGATAGATAACATCGATACATGTAGGATTTAGCAATCAAAGGTAGTCTTTTCATTAATCACAAACAAGTCAAATTGTACCGTAACACTTTATGTGTCACTATGTCATACAATTCCAAGAACTCATCCTACCAACTGATATCTCAGTTAAGTTAGGGATTTTTAAAAGATACCACAATGAATACTAATCTACAAGAGTCATTAGGTGTTCCACATGTCCCAGAAGATCCATCGGTCCCAATTCAGAGAAGATTTCTTCAATTTATTTATTGGATACTAGGCATCCTCGTTAGTGGACAATGGCCAAGGAACAACCCTTAACACGAATCAACAATCAATTAAAACCTTATAATTCAATCACAGAACTTAATGACTTATATTAACAATCTCATATTCCATACAGGTTAAGTTTTACTTTATTCAAGTTCTAACCAATTTATACTCAAGGCGATATTCTACCTCATTCTCCAATACTTTCAATCTTATTTTTCGGCCTTGTAAAGGCAATACAATCTCAATATGAATCAACACTTAATTTCCAATCCTACAGCTCTTACAACATCAATTATCAAATGAGTCACTAGTATGAAATGACTCGATCAGTCAATTAAACTTCTCGGAAAGGTATTAGTGGCATGAGGCTTTTGGGTAATGGTTCCAATGACAACCTCAAGTGCAACATTCACCCTTTCGATTTCAAATTTAAGAATTGGATGACAACGAATCAGATGACATCTTTCCAGGTGATAACGTTTTGTCAAACTCCACTCTATAAGGAAAGATCGTCATGACATCGATATCAGATTTAATCTCCCCAATTCTTTTTCAATATCACAATCAACTAATATCTACATTTCTACGAATATCAACCATTTGTTGGGATCATAAATATCCACATCTTGGTTTAGATCTAGGATAGCTAGAATTCCTACGAGAATAGCTTCGATTAATTTACTAGAGGATTTAGGGTTTCTTGTGACAATCTACGTCGTATAAATACCTCGTATAAAAATCAAAATAATCGTCAAACAATCATGTAATAAAATTACATCATATATATATATATATATATATATATATATATATATATATATATATATATATATATATATATATATATATATATATATATATATATATATATATATATATATATATATATATATATATATATATATATATATATATATATATATATATATATATATATATATATATATATATATATATATATATATATATATATATATATATATATATATATATATATATATATATATATATATATATATATATATATATCTATATTATATATAGGTATATTTATGACTTGAAACCACAGTTTTAGATCCCAGTCATATCCCAGTCACATCTTTTAACCAATAGGATTTGAGTATTTGCTAAAAAATCTCACTTTTTTCCTTTTTTAACTCATTTTGGGCGGACAACAGTTTTTAAAAACGCGTTTTGTTTCAAAATCGCGTTTTGAAAACGCAATTTTGAAAACTGCGTTTTGAAGGTATGGGCTGAGGCGGTTTGGACCAGTCCAGTTCAAGTCTGGGCCAAGAGGGGTCTGGACCAGGTCAAGCGTTTTATATAATTTTCGTTTTTTTATTTAATTTCGGTTTTTAATAAAAACTCATTTAAGTTCAGATTTTTTAAAAACAATATCATGGCTCTTGTAAGATTCGAACTCATGACCTCTCATTCGAATACAAGCACCTTTACCAACTTAGCCAACCCATTATTTGTGATTTTTGATACAAAACACAGGTAATAAGCTCATCAAAATCTAATATTAACATATATAATATTCATTTTTCTAATATAAACACAGATATAATATTCTGGTTTTTCTGTATGTACGTATTTATCTTATAGATATTGAACTGAAATCACTCTTTATCTACAATTTTGGAATTTATACATATCTATTCCTAAATTATTATTTTTAAATAAATCTTAGATTCATACAAAACCCTAATATTTTCATACGCATCTAAAAACGAGACCTTCATTCATTTGTCTCATCTCAAAAACTCAAAACCTACTAACAGGTAATGATTTCTATGGTTTCTTTGGAAGTATGAGGTTGGATGGATGGCACAGAACGTATGGTTTGCTATGTTATGTAATTATCAGAAGTCTTTTTGAAACCCTCATTAATCACGTAAAAAGGTATGTATATTTTTTTGTAAACCCTAATTAGGTATGTTTGTAGATATTTTATTGTTGCAGAAACAATGATACCAAATGTTTCAGGTATACGAATTAATCAAATGCATAGTAGCTCTTTTTCTGCCTTTTCTTATTATAATGATGGTGTTCTGGTGCTTTTATATCTTTGTAACAAATTAGGTATAGGTGAGAAATCAAGGTTGATGTAAACATAAATGTCAAGCATGCGTCTTTTGAGTGATGTAAGTTTTCTTTATGAAATTCATGATTTAATTGATTGTTGTGTATGCAGGCTGACCCTATTGTTTAGAATGCATATTAGGGATTCTTCATATGCTGTCTAACCATGTTATTTATATCTGTAAGCATCGGTCTACTCTCTACTTCATATTCATTACATGGCCTTTAAAAGATTTATTTGGTTTCAACGATTTGGTATAGGTTTATCTAACTACTTAGCAGCTAATAAAACTAACATGAAACTGTTGACAGTGTGACTTATATGTTCTAGATTCAGTTGGTCAGCCATGTGCAGTGGCTTATGCTAGGGTTGCTGCAGTCCGAGGTATAATTTTATTGACAATGCCTTTTGCAAACCTAATTTTGTTTATCAGTTGATTATTTTTGTTGCTCCATTCTTGGCAGGGCATAAACACTCGTTGGATGCAGCCACAATCTGGCAAAGGGGAGACTATATTCTTTGCGTTGGGTAAAATTAAAGCATTTGAATTTTACGTGCTTAATGTTATTAAAGCATTTGAATCAAAGAATTAAAAACTTCAATTTTACGTGCTCAATTTTACGTATTAAGGCATTTGATTTGTATATTGAGTTGTGGTATTATTTTGGATTGATTGGTATAACCCTTTTCTTAACAAAGAAACCAACACTGGAGAATGAGCCCATTTTCAATCTAGGAAAGCTAAACAGACTCGGTTGTGTGATTGATTTCAAAAGTTCTTTCTTTAATATAAGGATGTCATTTTATTATAAAAATATTATTTTATGCATGAAACTGAACATTTGATTCGAAGAAGGAAACTTACCTGCGCAAATCATATTTCACATTCATGCAGGACATGAGGAGTGTTTGGAATGTTGGTTTACAAGTGAGTTGGTTACGGGTCTGGTTTTGATAATATCCGTGAGAGCATTACATTTTACATACTTCCACAATTTTTCTCTCTTAATTGGTACCAAAGTTTGTTCTAAATTTTTTTATTTTGTGCCACAATTATTGACCAAACCGACCCATGTTCAGAGTCTGACCAGCCAGATTAGCCCATTGAAAGTTATGACTCAACAGGACAATCATTTGAGATTTTCAAGACTCCAATAGCTGACCAAGGTAAACCTGATCCTCTGCAGCTTGAATCTCCTCCTCCTGCTACAACCCCGCCGAATCTGTATTGCAGATATATATCTTATCCCTTTATTTACGAGCATACCAATATGAGGTAACTATGGTTAATGCATTTTATTTTCTACCAACAGGTTGGATTAGAAAGTTTATAACATACTACATGGTACCTCTTATGGTCCTATGTGGAGTGCCATGTCCTATGAATCGGCTCGAAGTGTCCTGAACAAAATCATATATTAAAATAATAATATATGATTTTATTATTTTAATTTTTATGTTTATTGGCAAACATAACTGTGAGTTGCGTGGTGTTTGGGATTGCTTTTTAAAACAATTGGAGATGGCGACAACATGATTGATGTCGACCACACAGATAAACCATGGAAGTATCTTTCGTCTACTGATAATATACCCGAATTTGGAGAGGTTACATATATATAACATGCTAAAGAATGCTTTATTCCTAACTCACTTATTGCAGAATTGGCAAAGTTTAGCGGTTGCATTTAAGGTCCTTCATAGCTCAATAAGGTGACCAGTTAGTTGATGAACTCTGGTTCAGTGTCAAATAAAACAACCGGATCATCAGTTCTACCAGGCCAAGCTTGGACAAGAAACATATACAAATGAACACAAATTCAGGTGTACTGTAAAATTGCAGAATATGATCCAAAGGCTCTTGCAGATCGCAATCTTGTCAAAAGAGAGTACCTAAAGTGAACGAGCACTTTCCAGAGAGGATTTTTTAAGGCAGAATCTAAATACTGAAAAGAAATAATAGTTAGCTACTGACGCGCTTTACGTTGGGGCACTTAGAAGCTTATGCTTGACATGAGAGCTGGATATGGAGGGTCGGTTTCTTTCATTCTTTCCGTGTTGTTGAATATTTCTTAACTCTCAATATAACAAATTGTATTTAGACAGTTTTGAAGCAACCTTAATTAGGATTCTGAATATACCGTGCACATCAGTCACTGGGTGTGGATGTTTCTTGGCTTGAATTGTTTCCGACTGTCACTGATTCTCAACCACTTCCGCGGTCATTGGTTCCAGTCATCGGGCCTACCCCTGCTCAGGTTCAAAATAATATGGTCAAAGGTTACACTTTCTATTTGTTTTTGAATTATAACCTCCAGTCATTGTGATATACATCATTATTATCAATTCTTCATGGTAGATTATAGTCTGGTCTACTGAAATACAGAAAATGAAAGATGTGGAATGGCGGTTCCTAAACTTGATAAGGAGATTCTAAAAAAGCGTGTGAAGAAGTTCAAGAGGCCCCAAAATGACGGAGGATCTGTGTTAAGGGTAGGTCTTGCATGTAGCTTTAAGGTAACTCTTCTTTTCATTGTTGGTTCATTTGTATGATTTTAGCTGATTTTTTGGTATACAAAGGACTACTTATTATCAGATTTGTCATGATCCTGACTACAGAGGTTGATCGAGCAGATTCACTAGAATAATTAAATATTAATTCTATTTAAGTTTCATGTTTTTTTAATACCGGTGTATCTCAACACTTGATTGATTGATGTTCTTAGGTTAGCGATCTCCCTTGCATCCAGTTCCACCAAATATGTTACCTCACTCTTATAGGATATGGGAGCCAAATGGCAGTCAAGAGTTTATACATGAAAGCCCGATGGTCAACTGCTAGAAAGAGGAGTTGTGGCATGAAGCAATGTTAGTCGCAGAAAAGGTATTTCTTTCACAGAAAAAAAAGTTAAAAAAATATATATCTAATACTAATATTGAAGATGTAAAAGATTGGTATCCGTACACTAATATGACTTTTTTCCCTCTTGTGACTTAACTGCTTTTAAACAAGAATGTTTACTGTCATTTGATAATTAAAAATACAATGGTTTATGATCAAACTATAATCGATTAATCCTGTGAAAATCTCGGATTTTAATGAAGTTTTAGTTAATATGCGTGCAAGATCAGGTGTCTATGTGATGATGAAGGGACCTATGTACTCAAAGTTGGGGGACCACGCTTAACAAACAAACTTTCTGTTGTTAGGATAAAGATATAGGTGTGCCTGGAGCCAGGGTATATTTTAACCTTTATAATAGAAATTTGTTGTAGCTTACACACATACACACACACACACAATTGCAGAAAAAAGCTCCTTTCTGGAGAGATGGAGTGAAGGTCATGATCATTGCAGGCGAGTCAATAGGGGTCAAATCCACGGTTTTCACGTTTTCACTCGAACTCCCTCAATGTTTCTAGATTTCATGATCAGCCCTGGAGCCCAGATACATAACCTATTCCAGAATCTTGGAATTAATTTGTGTACCTTCTAGAAGGGGAAGGTTTGTTTAGGAAACGTGGACCATATATATCTTGGTACGCCGCTAGAAGATGGTGTAAAAACGTCTCGTCACACAAGATCTTAAAGGGTGCTGCTAGGTGTGTGAACGACCCGCCCAGCCGTGCGATTGACACTGACCAATCCAGTTCTAAGTGCTACGATGATTACTGGTAGTGCAGATCAGTCAGCGATGTTATGGGATGTTCAGAGTGGAAGGCAGCTTTTCACTTTTAATTTCGATTCACCTGCTAGATCTATTGATTTCTCTATTGGTGAAAAGTTTGCTGTGATCACTACTGATCCTTTTATGTGGTTGACTTCAGCTATTCACATCAAACACATTGCCGAATACCCCGAGGACCGTGAGTTTACAGTTTCACAACTTGTCTAATTAGTTTGTATGATGTTAACTGTACTTTCTTAATTCTTTTAATTATATGATATTAGAATTTGGTGTCATGTATTTCTAGCTAGAGAGTGTATACAGTTAGTTTTTAGTATCATATAATAGATATGAAAAAACGTAGATCATTTCTGTTGAGACGGATAATTCTAAACTTGATCGGGCTAAAAGCATATTCTGATACTAAACTATCTGATCAATCAACTACTCAATTGGATCTTGACACCTGCCACTATCAGTTGAGGCCCGAGACGCTGTCTTTAACTTAACTGAACCTGCCACACAAGCTTCCTCATCAATACTTTGTAGTTTGTTAAATTTAAGGAAATGAGTCTAAACATCTTTACATTTGAGTCTAAAACATGTATGGAAGGGGTTGGTCTTGAACTTGCATAGGTTTTTGGGTTGGAACAGCATTTGGCGGTATAAGATTCCTTATTTTAGATTTTGTTGCGAAAGTGTGTGATTGTGTGATTTTCAAGTAATTGTTAAAATATAGGGTGGTGTTTGTATAAGCTTTTTCCCTGGCTTATGATCTGATTCGCCTTGCCCTGTTTTTCATAAGTTCAATGTTTTTCATAAGTTTAATATTTATCTGAATATTTGTGTTTGGAATTAGTTTTTGTAGCCATGTTATCCTATAGCCATGCTTTTCATATTTTTTTAGTTTGTACCTGATTATGTTGGGCAATACTAAAAACAAACTGAATTGAAAAACTGATTATGGTTGTTTGACTGTAAAATGATATCGTTGTTGCTGCTTAATGTTGGACTTAACGTACTAATCTTAACTTTTAAATTAAATAAATGAAGAAGTTAGAGGGTAAATATGTAAAATAAGGCTAATAAGTCATGACTTAATATAGAAAGTCTCCTCATCCTGGCTTTTTCTAGAAAGTCATTTATTAATTTTAAGCACAAAACAAACAAGTTGACTTAATTTATATACCTATTTTTCAATTAAGACTCTATAAGTCGTTATCAAACACTACCTTAGTATCTTAAGTTAGGTAGTTGAAAAGAGAAGTTGCTTAATCTTTCTGTAATATGGCTCTGAAGGATTTCATGTCTTTTAATGAATAGGTCTGGTTGTATGTCATGCACGAATCAAGGAAGAATCACATCTAAAACAAGCGTTTGGCTTCACTAGCTATAGCCACGTTGGCAGTTCTAACTCTTTCTGTCATTGCCCAGGTAAGCTTTATTACTATGTTTTATTCAAAGTTATAATACATCAAGAATTATCATCTGATTTTCCACTTGGTAATTTTTAATATGCAGAAAGAAAAACAATTATTCCCATGTACATGAGGAGTGTGTTTGTCTGTGTGTTTGTTTATATGCTCTCTTTTTGTGAGATATATGTCCCTTGACATGTGTTGTTTCTTTATTGTTTTCCATATTGATCGTTAGACCTGTAGGATATACAAGAAGTTAACTCTTATCACATAAACCTGCTAAAGCTGAACGTTACACTGAAGTATTTAACAAAGTACAGTAAGATAAGCACACAAGAGCAGGAAAATCACCATTCGTCACAAGTGAGAATGCTGGTTTTAGTCTAATTGATTTACAACATTTAGCAAATATTGTAAAAAGGGACAAAATTTGAATGTGGTTTATTTTACATCTATTATAGAAAGTGAGGTATGTTATACACTGCATTTGGTATATATGGGGGTGTTTTGGATTAAATCTGCTGATTGTGTAATAAAGTAAGTCCTTTCAGATAACGTTTAAGCACTTAAAACGGCTTATTAGTTTAAAAAGGTTATATTAATATTTGTAAATGACACAAGCTGTTTTGACTTCAATCTTGAAACTATTTCCTGTAACAACTTACTTTAGAAGGCGATAGGAAAATATCCAGCTTTTTAGAGGCCTTTTTGTTCAAAATGTAATTCGGATAGTTGTAGTAACTGTAAACTTATAGTCCAAAACTCGATATTCAGCATCTGTTCAGGCAGCTGCTTCAAAACTTCTCTAAAGTTTCTCCCTCACATGGATGGTATGACTGTTTGTACATAAATATATGACTTTTCTGCTGTAAATATTAAACAATTTATAGTACTATTTCTTAATAAGTAACGATTTTTGGTAGTACCACTGGTGAAAAGCAGATGGGTCAGTATGGATTGTGTTCTATAAATGTATTCTTTAACATGTATGTAAAGTGTATAAGCTGGGGTTTAGGGAAGCTTAATTGTGGACCCTGCAATAATAATTAGCGTGTAAGAAAAAGCACATATATATGTGGATCGTGTTGAAAAAGATAAGCATGCTAATAGTGCTGACATTATATCTTGATGACAATAAGTGCATCAGCAAGGCGACTATATCTTTATTCTCACTATCAGAATTATGTTATATGCCAAGTCAATATGAGTACTGGTAGTATAGGGGATCATTTAACCTAAATAACAGAATATATTTGATATTGTAAATGATTACTAAACTGGAAAAATTAAGTTCTAAGTGTTATGATGACTGTACTTCTCCTTATCCGCTTTACCCTTGCTTGCAACATACTTACTCGTTAAAGGGGTGATTGGTTGCTGTTATAAGAAATGCCAAACACCCATTCTGATCCTTTTAGAATCTAGACTTCAACTGAATCTCTTTCACATGTTCATATATAATATAAGACATGATGTGTTTGGTCAGGCGTACAATCAGTTCATATACAATCAGTTCATAGTGAGGTACTTTTCCGTAAATCCATTTGCCTAATTGACTATTACGTTTATCATATAGTTCATAGAATTACCATATAATTTTAAAATAATTTTAATTTTAATTTTTACTTATTTTTATCAAAGATAAGAGGTTTTTGTTTTGTTTTTTGTTTTCTTATCTATGGTAGTGATGCGTGCATGAATCAGGTGAAAGCGAATCACCACAATGGTTAGCAAGTCAAAAAAAGTACTATTAAGTAATTAAATTGGCTTAGTCCCGTATATATGATTCTCAAGAACCTCTTGAGTGTTGCAATCCACTCGACACAATTCACAAAAGTAATTCATTTGCCCAAAAGTATTGGATTGGAGGTGCAGCTAAAGTAAGATGTAAATCATGTATTCATGTATTCATGCCTATTTAGTTTTATTAAATCAATTAGCTAGCTGATCAATTTAGTCATACACACATAGTCTTTTTCGCACAACTTGAAATCGATGGTGAATCGGTTATAAGTCGGCCTAATTTTATTCATGCATACAATAGTACAATTTCATAAATAGTTATAATTAAAGACAGGGATTTCATGATGGTATTGTATAACATGAACAACTTAATACGGAGTATTTCATAAAAAGAAACATCCTTAGAAGTGTATTTGGTCAAACTGACCCGTAACCAAACTGGGACACACAATGTACATACAAAAAAGTATTAGACCATACCTGAAGCTACCATTATACCCACTGGGTTAGGTGGTTTTGTTGCGTGTAGAGCATTGACTCACTAACTGCTCAGGTCGCTAAGACTGTATCAAAACAACATGTTAAGATTATGAGCTATACAGTTATGACAGGTGAAAAGAACTGAGTAAAGACATAGAGGAAGAATATTAGTCTGCAAATACTCCAGCAATACTTTCCGAGGAGCCTTAAAGACGACGCCAAGAGCATTAGGGGTTAGAACACTACTATTTCATATATTGATCTACATGATATAGCTTACCTCAGGATCTCTAACTTAACCGTCAGGAATCTTAAACAATAAATGATTTTTGAAAATATGTCTAACTAAGGACCATTTTATAATCTATTACAGTAAACCATATTTAGCCAGTGCATGGACTTATTTTCTCAACCAAAGTTCTTTAAATCTTTTCTCATGATTATGTTTCTGATGGTGACACACTGGTGGTTTCCCAAGTGGTTCTTACATCCAGAGATAGTATGGGTTGAAGATCTAGGAGTAGACAACCTTAATCCTGACTGGTATGGTAGGCTCTTCAACTGCAAACTTCTAATAGTGACAAGTTTAGGGTGGGTGGTGACACAAGTTTCAGTGTTGCTATAATGAGCTTGTAGAATACAAGTTTGTGCTGCAAAAGGTATATTTTAAAGCTAAATTTACGGTTTAGGGTAGTGACACAAGTTTGCATGCGATGATTTAAAATGAGAAAGTGAAGTGAGACAACTTAGTTATATAATAACGTAACTCATACAAAAGAGCACGAAAGATAGAGTTCTGTAATTACTTTAGTATCAAAAAACATTACTTGACTTTTATTTCAAACTGTTCCACAGGCTAGAGAGTTTTTCAAAGCAACACAAAGCATTGCTGCAGCTCAGCAGAGTAAAGCTTCATTACAGCAGGCTATGGAAGACTCTTTGTAAACTTCTCTATTGAAGGATCAGGTACATCTTACTCCTCAAAAACATGGTTTTACGCAGGGAACTACAGTCGTCATTTAGGTGGTTATCATGCCACTTCACGTTTTAGAAACCACATGACTCGACCAAGTGAAAGACCCTTATACTTGGCATTGGTGAAAGAGTTGTCAAGGCTATAGTCTTTCAAATATGCTCAAAGTTTTTATTTAGCATTTACTGTTTCTATCTAGCTACAATTGTGCATTTACAGATAGTGTAATATATTGTTAGTTTGATAGGATTAGGTCTTCTTGCATACTGAACTTTTTTGCCTTTTGTTAAATTTTCAAGCTGGTGTAAGTTATCTTACCATGTTGATAGGATGTTCTTTAGCTTTCTTTACTTTGTTTAGCACAAGAATGCATTGGTTTGGAAGAATCATTCAGCATGGTGTCTCAGGGGTTGTTCTTTACTTTTTCTTTCTTGCTCTTTTGTAGAGGTGGCAAAAATGAATGACCACAATGGGTTTGGCACGTAGCAATTGATATAAAACAATGGTAAACTGATTTGTTTTTACTATTTGGAAACCAGCTAAATAATAAGTTACTTTTGTGAGGGCATGTCTTTGTACTCTTGAAGGTAAGGATTACTCAATATATTATCATACATGTAGGTATTCATGATAGGAATCAAACGTGTCTTTTTGCGATGTGTGGTTTCAGTTAGTATAGAAGTTATTCGCAAATATTATGAAATTTGATGACAATTGGTGTAGTAAACTTGGTTGTGTGTTTTAAAGGCTGTCTGAAAAGTTCTGTCTGCACTTAACGGGAAGCTTACAGGAATGGCCTTTTGTGTGGCTATGTGAATTGGCGAGAATGTAAT
This sequence comes from Glebionis coronaria, assembly GCA_025667525.1. NCBI lineage: Eukaryota > Viridiplantae > Streptophyta > Magnoliopsida > Asterales > Asteraceae > Glebionis > Glebionis coronaria. The sequence continues at coordinate 28,724,435 of CM046875.1, read as the reverse complement.
AGTTGATTGACTCCACATGTTGGTCAGTTTGCTTGCAGATGTGAACACATTATATCTTAACTTCCTAAGATCATGTTTCAACTGGTCACATTGTTCCAATGCCTTTGGTATAATGTGTAAGCAAGGTATTAACTTACAGTCTTATATTATTTTTAATATATCGTTTACAGTATGTTTTATATGCTATAAATTGAACACAAGCACTAATTTAGTATAGCAACACCTAATGCTCGCCAGATAATGACAATTACAGTATGTTTCAATGTTTTTTTCTTTCTCTTGAAAGATTTTGATTCACAAGCACCTAAAATCAATCAAGGTCATGCTGTTTTTCTTGAGAATCTTTCTGTTTTAATAAATTTAATATTTCTGCAGTGTAGTCATGGGACATCAAGTATCTCTTTCTGCAAAATGATAAATATAATGCTACAAAGTACACTCATTGTGAACTTGACATGTTATTTATGCTAGGTTTAAGTTGTGGCATTATCCCCTTTGTTAATCATGATCATGCCAAAAGAGGCCTATTTCAGTCCTAAACACACAGTCACCAAGCATTAGGCTCGATTTCATAGGTCTCGGGGTTTGACCCACCAAAATCTATATAATATGGTGAGCACCTTAACTCTGGCCCAAGTGCTGGTGTCGTTGCTCGGGTCAAATGGGCTAGGTATAAGCCCAGCATGTGGTGATGCTGGCAAGTTCACGGTAGGAATTGTGACATCCAACTCGGCTTTATGAGCATAAGAAAAGACATTGTATACACATTTATTTAATAGTCGGTTTTTTATTTCTTTTTCCTAGGACAATGTGTAATATATTAAATACTTACATAAACTAAGTTGCATCAAAATTCAAGTTTTGGTACTTCGATAGTCTGTGAAATTTTTATGCAGTCACTAGATAGATTTACTGTTTAATATAGGTATATTATTATCCCTTTATATCAATTTACAATAAGCAATAGTTACTCAATGAACTTTTTAGTACACCGTATAAATTTTGCAACTGGTAATTTGTTTTTTTTTCTTAAATGATGGCAGATTGTCATTTAATTCATTTTCTTAAATGGTGACAATGGTCATTTTTTCAACTTTGCAACTGATCTAATAATAACTTTCAAAGCGAAAAAATAAATAAATTTATGAGATCCGAATTCGAGTTGACTCGATCTGAATTGACCCGAACAGGAGCTTCCCGAATTCTAAACATGATCGTATTTGAGTATGTTTTTTTGTAACCTTGACCCGAATTGACCCGAACCTAACATACCCGTCCCGATTCACACCCTTATATGCAGCTCTAAGCCTCTAATCATATTATGATTGGAAGTAATAAAATACTACTACGTAATTCTTGAGAGCTTTTAAGTGTATATTGGATTTGGTTAAGTACCTTCAAAATGACATTTTTTTTATATATACAAAATGACGTTTTAAATAAAGAAGTTATGTTATCGTAATCTTTATACATGATATATCTTCATATTTTGGTCTACTTCAATTATTACTCCGTATTATTTGTGTTGTTACATGGTCAAAATGAAAGGCAATTTTATTTGTCTTGTCAGTTACATGGTCAAAAAGAAAGGCAATTTTCTTAGTCAATTTGCGGCCCGACAATTTCAAGGGAGGTAATTACCGCCTGGAGGCATGACATTGCACAAAATCAACTCAACCAAGGAAGTCAGTTAGAAAATTATCATATTATTACAGGTAAGGATACTTTTCTTTTAATCAATTAAATTATAAACAACAACCCAATATAAGCATAACAAAATATTAAAATGAAAGAAAACACGCCAGTTGAGTGGGCCAAGATTTTAAAATATCAAAAATTAGTTTTCTTTTAACAAAAAAGCGTTCCACTTCAAACAAATATAATTAATACGCAAACGTACTTTCAAAAAAAGATTAACGAAACGAACATGCCCATTGGGCGATGACAACACAATGACTAGATGTATAAAAGAAACGAAACACGAGCACTGGGTAACCTGGGCTAAAAAAGCGAAAAACCAAACCACAATTGTAAACACAAAAGACTAACATGTAACGTACTCTTAGAAAAGATTTACGAAACGATCCCGCCCGTTGGGCGGGTTACGACGCTAGTATATATATATATATATATATATATATATATATATATATATATATATATATATATATATATATATATATATATATATATATATATATATATATATATATATATATATATATATATATATATATATATATATATATATATATATATATATATATATATATATATATATATATATATATATATATATATATATATATATATATATATATATATATATATATATATATATATAATCCAAGTTATATATATATATATATTAAAATAACACTTCTCAGTCTGGCCTTGTCGGTAACTCGGGAATTCTTCAGCACCGTTATAGTCAAAAGATTTTTAGACATTTTTAGAAAAATGTTTATAGTTAAAAGATTTTGAAATGTTTTATTCAAAACCTTGGTTTTTTTTTACTTTCGTTCTCTATAACGAGAGCTCTGATACCAAACTGTAACACCCCCAAATTTATACAATCTCAATACAGCGGAAGACTCGTTGGTGTTACGGGATAGCACATTACTCACATCATAGACAACGCATAAAAATCGCGTCGTTTAATAATAAATCATTTCCATTCATAAATATCAAAGTTAAATCGATCCCAAGTCATTACATTTCATACAAAAGTTTTACAAAGTGTTTGAATGGAAAAATATTGTTTAAGTGCGGGCCATGAATTCTTGTCGTCTTCCCGAGAATTACCTTCAAGTACCTGAGACAAAACATGTTAAAAGAAAAGGTCAGCGATAACGCCGAGTGAATTCATAGAGTTTAATAAAATCCATCAATATAATATCAGTATAAAATTATTACTGAAAATCATTTTGTACAAATCATTTTAATAGGCCATAAAATAGCCAAAGTTATTTTATACAAATCCTTATCGAAAATCATAATATAGGCATTTGCCTTAAAATCATTGTACGAGCCAATGTCGTAAAAACATCATACAATACGTTTTGCAACGTTGTATAGATTAAATAAAAACCGTTATATGAATAGGTTATAAAAACCAAAACACGAACATAATATTAATAGTATGACCCAGTATTGCTAGTCAGGCAATACATCGTAATTCGGAGCGTCTAGTAGTATTTTGTTAGCTTTGGATTATTATAAGCCGCATGACATTGTTACCTTACTAAACCAACAACGGGTAGCTAACCCGATACCAATTTTGCCCATCTAAAGTAGCGTGTCGTCACAAAGGTCACGTTATGGAAATCTTCTCATACATAAATTCGCTTACCAATCAATGTGGCACGACGGGGATCAACCGTCAAGGCGCGAACTGGGGTGATCGTCCCCAAATAGTACTATTAAATGCATAAGCGTCTACCAAATCCCGGTAGTTCACAATTCATGCTAATGGGACTTTTAGTGACATAACCTAACTTTAATAATCCATTTTTATTTCATCTATCGGGTCCTTTAATCATTTATCGGGTCATACAATCGGGTCATTCAATCATTCGGGTCCAAAATCAATAAACAAACAATCGGGACAAATGGTGTCCTATTTTTTAAAAACTAACATGTTATCTCCCTCGCGGGTTTGTAAAACATTTATAAAAACATTTAAAAGAGTGCGAGGCTATGAACTCACGTTGATGTGGGAAGGCGGGTTATCGGCAATTCGGACGTACGGTACGTGCTTCAATCACGGAAACCTAGACAAATAATACTCGTCTTAGACTCATGTCCAATGACTTTATAAAAAAATAACAATTATGTATACATATGATGATTATTTATATATGATGATCAAGTGGGTTTACATATTCTCGTTTACTCATTCTAGTGTTATATGTCGATAACTTTTATACTAGTTTACTAGTTTTACCTATTTACACGTTTTAAGTCCAATAAACTTATTATAAGTTATTTAACTTGTTTTAATCCATTTTGTACTTATATTATCAGTATTTAAACTTTCCATGTTGGGCCCAAATGGGTTAAGCCCAATAAGGTCTTTTTACAAGTTTTTATCTTATTTAGTCCAATTATTAGTCCAATATGCTTAATTAGCTCGTAAATGTCCGTATTTCTTATAGTTCGGGTTTTATCGGTTTTTAATTGTATTAGATACTTATATATCAGTATGTGACTTTTATAAACTTTACATTAGACGGGTTTGGTCGTCTAAGTTTTATTTGGCGAAAAACGTTAATTTTACGGTATTAGCCGAAAAAGTCGTAAAAATCAAGTTTATAGTTTTTATTACTTATAAGTATTATTTCACCACCATTTATATAAGTTATTCATTCATTTACCCTTTTACATATTTATATAAATAAGTTTTATAAGTTAGTGGGTTTTACTTTTACATTTTATACATTATAATTTGAGTGCTTATATAATAGTATTATACTTTAATTTCCAAAATCTGATTTTTATCTTCACTTTCACCAAAACTGCCATATCTTGAGTTCTATATGGAGATAGAAGCTCAAATTTTTATCACATAAACTACATGATATGTGCTACATTTAACTCTTCTATAGCTACTGTTGAATCATCTTCTAAATATTTTCTAAAAATCGTCCAAAACAGTGAACTCAGATTTATACCTTAGACTTGTTTTGATCATATCTCACTCATTACAATGATTCCATTGCATGGCCAACTCTCACATGTGTACAAGACATATAGCTTACTGTAAATGGATTCTACTTAATAATTTTATCAGTCCATGACCTGTTTCTTTACTGTTTTATACAGCCATGTAAATTAATCAAGATTTTAACCTTTTTTCTTATAGTTTTTCACCTTTTTAATCATGTTTATCAACAACAAATCCCCACATAACATTTTTATCATCATATAACCATCATATACATATACAATAGGAAATAAAATACATGTTTACATAATCAAAATAACAAGAAGATGAGGAGGACAATCTTTATACCACCATGATGATGTAGGTTGTGATCAAAACATGGATTTTGATGGTGAAACTTGTGATGCAACAAGACCATCTTCATGACCACCAATCTTCCTAATCTCCTTGTGGAAAATCAGCCCCAAAACACCATGAATACTCCTCCATGGATGTTATAATCACCACCATTCAAGAGAGCTTCAAGAGGGCTTCAACATATGTGTAAATAACACATGATTTTGTGGTTGGAATTGATCAAGTGAAGGTGTTTTGTGGTGAGGATGGGACGAACTAGAGAGAGAGTTGAGAGGATTTTGAAGTGGTTTTGCATGGTGAAATGGTAGAAATGAGATAGTTTGATGGTTTTGAGTTAGTAGCTAGCTTAATGTGTAAGCTAGTTACATGTGTAAGTTATTAACTTAGAATCTTGCCACCAAATTGGTGTGTTGTACACAATGTTGCCGTCCCATGTAAGCTAGTGGGGTGGGACAATGTATTTTGTCCCATCTCACTAGTTTACGGGTATTCCTCGATTCTAGTTTCCTCGATTTGCGTGCCCTCGGGTCGTTTTACGAAAAACGTTTTTATAAATTATGAATCAACGGCACAAAGCGAATCTAATAAAAATTGTCTCATCAAAAACGGAGTTCGAAAACGTAAATACGTAATCCTAAGGTTTCCGGTGTAGTCGTAAAGGACGTTAAAATAAAATCGTAAGTCCTAATCTCTTCTCGTAAATTTGTGAGTTTATGAAACAACACAAATTTAAAACTCCAAAATAATATTCACGGATAAATTTATTTTCTGAAATGTCGGACTGTCACCAAGGATGGTGTATGTAAACGTAAGCACGTAACGTTGAATCCTCCGGTTTAGACGTAGTCGATGCTACTCCAAGATGTAAATCCAAATTTCTTCAAAAATAAGTGAGTTCATATTGTAATATTAAAATAATATTTTCAAATAATATTTGAGAATAAAATATCAACCATAAATTGACGGATTGTCACATCACTATTTTATATTTCTCAATATTAAAATAGGAATCTCTTTAGTTGTCTTTTCCTTAGCAAGATTTAAACAAAGTGCACAATGTCCTAAGTGTAGGGGAGTTTACTCCCACATGCTTAAACATTGAGGACAATGTTTATATCAAGTGTAGGGGGACTTCTATCGAAGTTAAGTGGTCTTTTCCTTGTATTTGTCCTCATTTTAACCGCAAAATCAATTTTTCGACATTTTTCAAAATTTTTGATCTATTTTGGCCTAGTAGTTTTACCTTTGTATAGGTGTTTTCTTTCTTTGCTAGAATAAATTTTAATAAAGTGGTTTTAAGTTTCAAACGTTGTGAATCTTTTGACTCAACCCGAGTTTACTTATCTAAGTTTACTCTAGCTAGTATCCTTAACGTGTTTAAGTCAAGTTTTGCTAGGCTTTTATATAGGGAGCTTTAAAACGCGAAAGTCTTAACTCTCACGGGTTAAGAACAAGAACTTTTCGCAAGCTCCTATAATTGATCCTAGAGAGTCGTTTATCAAGGGAACTTTAAAATGCGATTTCTAAACTTGAAAAAGTCTAAGAATTTGCAAGATCCTATAGATGACTCGAAAACCCAAAACTTTGATTTAATATGCTAAGCATCCACGAGTCTCATTCCTTGAGATTTTAAACTGTGGAGAACGAGAGATGATAGAGTCAATTATAAGTTTGGTATCCTTTCGTGAATTTATGTGAGTTAATTATAAGCCTGTTCTCCCATCGCTTGCTAATAAATTTATCTGCAATAAATAAGGTTGTACGATTTGAAAAGTTACTTAGCTTCTAGCCCAAGATCGTTTAAAAGTTGCTCGGTATGGATTAGAGTTCATAGCCAAGGCATAACTTATTGAAGCGGGATGCGAAGATTGGCGAGTGCGAAAAGGCCCTAACAAGGCATGAGGGCTACATTTTGTTGCTAAAGATCCAAAAGTGATGTGAAGAATCATTTATCGAAAATCAATATGAAGGATCGAGAAAACTCCCCAAAAGATCATGGAGAAGTCTATCCAAAAAGACCCTAACAAGGTATGAGGATAAATAAATCCAAGTCCAAAAAGGAGGCGGATCGTTGTATATCAAAGTCCAAAATAAAGATTAGAGAAAAATGAAGAAGTCGTGGTCCAAAGATGAAGAATCTCTCAAAACTTCAAGTGAAGAAATTCCTATTATGAAGAGAAGGCCATTATTTCATGAACGTCTCTCAAGATTTGAAGTATGAAGTCGCTGCCAAATATCGGTCTGAGAAAGGTCTCAAATCGCGAAGCGAGTTATGCCAAGATATGAACTTTATGAGGTCCCGAGAAGCAGTTTTAAAAGATTTTGTCCTTTAGCTAACTATTGATTAAATCGTCCTACTTTATTTTCAGCCTAAATAACTATCAAAATAAGTCAACAATGCATCCTCGTGATCATTCAAGACAACAATAAAATATAAGAGATACACCTAGGAATAAGGGAGTCTAAGTAAATAATTGGCCCACATGAGTTCGTGTTAGTTTGCTAACTTATAATAATAATGATCTCGTTTTTAAGCTTGGTTTGGAGAACGTGAAAACTTGAGTATGATGATCATTCATGACATTTCCAAAACCCTAAGGTATGTTTTTGATTTCTTTACTTACTTTCTTCCTTTGAATGTTTTTAATTTTCTATCTCTTTAATAAAGGCCAATATGGATTGATTATGATGGAAAATATAAAACGTGCTTTGTAACTAATGCATTGCATGAGGACATTGCAATGGTCAAGTGTAGGGGATTTGATAGGTGTGTAAACACCCATCCTTTTTACCACTTAACTACAATAATAACCAAGCCAAAACGTGTATTTTATGTCATAAATGTCGGAATTATGCGTGGTTTGTGTTTTTGTTGTGATTTAGGACAAAAATATGAAAAGGGGAGAAAACACGGGCATTCACGGGCTTTTATCAAAGAAAAAGACAAAAGACGAAGTCAAGAAATCAAGAGTGCAAAAAGAACGGAAGTCCAAGACCAATTCTGAAGATTTATCGAAGAAAAAGTCCAAAGACGGAAGTTTACTAAAAAGCCGAAGAACTCAAGTCTAATTTATTGATGAAATTACAAGACGAGTTTATTAATCCCGAGACAAAGTCAAAAGTCGAAGAATTAAGAAGACGAGGACTAAAGGATAATTAAAGAAAGAAGAAAGAGGGGAGGAAGCTTCCACTAAGCACCTCCCTAATCCCCTATAAATAGCTTTCATTTCCTTTCATTTGTTTTTGTTGGCTAATAGTGACAATTAGTTCTTCCATTTTCATTTCCTTGCACTTTAATTATATGTCATTTACTTAATTGTCTTGCACCTTAAATTCATTTAATTTCAAGTAAGTTTCCTTTTAATTATTGTTAATCTTTACTTTTATTGTTTATCTCCTATCTACCTTTCTTGTTTAACCTTTAATCTTTATGCTTATTGTTCATGTTTATGTTCTTTAAATTTTATTGATTTAATTAAGTGGGTTTTGATTATTTTAATTATTATTGTTAGTGTTATTGATTTGGTTTGATTAGTATTTGTTAGTTGATCATTAGTGATTAGTTTGATTTAATCTTTTGGTTGATTTAGATTAGCTTTGTCTATATTCGTTTCTTTTTGTTTCCTTGTTCTTCGTTGTCTGTTATTTCCCCAGGTTATTCCGAATCAAGACAAGTTATTCCGGATCAAGGTTTTGTTGTGAGTATTCCGAATAAATAACTTATTCTGGATAAGTGACATATTCCGGATCAGTTTGTTATTCCGGATCAAAGCAACATTCCGAACCAAGCAAAGTATTCTGGATCAGTGATATTCTGAATAAAGCCTGACATTCCGAATCAAGGGATCAGACAATTATTCCGGATAAAGGGTGTTCATTCGGAATAACATTTATTCCGAATCAAGGTTGTTTATTCGGAATAATTAATTATTCCGGATAAAGCTTTTATTCCGAACGAGGGTTATATTCCGGATGAGTTGTTTATTCCGGATGAAGGAGTGTTATTCCGGATGAATCATTATTCCGAGTGAACTTATTATTCCGAATCAACAGATATTCCGAACGAAGACATCATTCCAAATCAATCATTCCGGATGAGCACATGTATTCCGAATAAGTAATTATTCCGGATGAGTAGGTTATTCCGCATGAGTGATTTGATCTGATTATTCCGAACGAAGCTTTGTTATTCCGGATCAAGGGTTTTGTCAAGTTATTCCGAACGAAGAAGAATTATTCCGGGTGAAGGTGACATTCCGAACGAGTAATTATTCCGAGTGAGGTATTTTTAGTTTATTTTAAATTTGTGTTTTTTAAATTTTTAAGCTTTACTTTTCCCGCCTATTTCCTTAGTCGCACTTTAAGTTTACTTGCCTTAGATTTATTTTAAGCTTTCCTTAGTTTAAGTTTGCCTTTAGGATAGTTTTAAGTTTGCGTTATTTACTTTTAGTGCCTTTTAATTTTTCGTCACGCTTTAAATTCTCGTCATTTATTTTAAATCATTTCAGCTTTATTTTACTTTGTTTTTACTTTAAAGTTTTTGCACCTTTTTACTACAACGACACAACATTTGTTTCCACCAAAAGACAGCTGAGTCGCACGTTAATCCATTTTTCAATTCGATTAGACCACCACAACGAACTTTTAATTTTCATACTAGGCAAAAGCTAGTTATCACCCCACCAAATTTTAATTTATTTCATCCAAATAAAAATTACAAATATTTAAATAAAAATACAAATACGAAATTTAATATACGATACGAAAAAAATTACAAAAATTTTAAACACACAACAATAAAAATAAGCAACTAATTTTGGGGGACATTTGGCCATTATTTCTGCTTGTTGTCGAAGCACAAGCAACCTCTTGTTAGACATTACATTGTTAGTGATTGTGGGCTTTGTTAAGCCTAGCCCACCTATGTAGGTCCTAGAATAATCTTCCAATGCTTATATATATCGTATGGTCATTGAATGAACAAAGCAAGCCAATTATACTTCTAATATGGTATCAAGAGCAAAACCGATCCTCTCCTAATTTTTCTCAAAAATATTTTTTTCCCTTTTTTTATCTCTTAGTCGGTAAAAAAAAGTTAAGGCAGAATCAAGATAACCAGAGATCTGATCATATCAATCGTTCCTGTTAAAAGAAGAAAAAAAATCATATCAATCGTTGGAGCTAAAGGTCTTCTTCAACTGTTATCATATAGTAGTAATTTCTTTTGGTGATTGGTGGTCAGGCGTGTGCACAAAGAAAAGAAAAAGTAAGGATTTGTTTTATATTCTTTTTTGTGACTGGCGGCAGGGATCACACAAAAAGAGAAGAAAAAAAAGTTTACTGTCTTTATGGTTGCTGCATAAAAGCAAAGCATCATTTTTTTTAATCTTTGGTTTAAGATATGGTTACTACATCAGCAAATAATTTCGGCGCAGCAAAGTACAAACTTCCACGAGTTTTTAACGCAACGACTATTAAACATCCAACATGGTGTATGGATACATGTCCATCATCTCATCTTAATTCACATACAAGTAATTTAAATATTGTTTATAATAAATGTTTATATCCATCAGTTTGTGTTGGTGATGGTAAATCTATACCTGTTACTAATACTGGCCATAACATCTTACCTACCCTTAATCCTCCTTTACACTTTCATAACGTTCTAGTCACCCCAAATATCATCAAAAATCTTATTTATATTTGTCAATTTACTAGGGATAACAATTGTACTGTTGAATTCGATGCTTTTGGTTTCTCGGTGAAGGATTTCTTGACCCGTCATATTCTCTTAAGATGTGATAGTTCAGGAGACCTCTACCCAGTCACCTAACCTTCTCATACCCCTCATGCTTTGTTGTATGTTAATCCCTCTACGTGGCACCAACGCCTTGGGCATCCCAGGGAAGAAGTGTTACGTTCTCTTGTTTCTCGTCAGTTTATTTCTTATAGTAAAGAGAAGTCTCCTCATATTTGTCATCCGTGCCAACTTGGAAAACATGTAAGACTTCCATTTTCCAGCTCAGATTCCATCGTCACCCGTTGCTTTGAGATTGTCCATTCTGATATTTGGACGTCTCCTATTGTTAGTTTTGGTGATTTTAAATATTATGTGTTATTTCTTGATCATTATTCTCATTACGTATGGATTTATCCTTTACGTACCAAATCTGAAGTATTTCAAAAATTTCTACATTTTCGTTCTTATGTAAATAATCAATTCAAATATGATATTACGGCCTTTTAGTGTGATCATGGTAGTGAGTTTGACAACACCAACCTCTTTCAATTATTTTCTAAACACGGTATTCAATTTAGATTCTCATGTCCCAAAACCTCACAACAAAATGGTAAGTCGGAACGTATGATACGAACCATCAATAATATTATCCGCACTCTTCTTTTCCAAGCTCACCTTCCTTCAACATTTTGGGTCGAAGCATTACATATGGCCGCATACCTCCTAAACATCCTCCCTTCTACCGCTATTCAAGATGAAATACCGTGTACCAAATTATTCCACAAACAACCTGACTACTCTCGTTTACGCGTTTTTGGATGTCTTTGTTACCCACACCTTTACCCTCCACACAAGCTTGCACCTTGTGCCACCCCATGTATTTTTTTGTATATCCCGCTTATCACCGTGGGTATCGATGCCTAGATCTTTCCACCAATAAAATTATCCTTTCCCGCCATGTCACATTTGATGAACTTCAATTTCCGTATGCCTCCATCTCCTATAATAATCCACCATCATATACCTTTCCAGACCCTCAACCACCAATTATTACTCGATATGCTATCTTTAACCAGAACCTCAACACAATGACACAAGACACGCCTTTAGCCCAACAAGAACCGGTTTTTCCTATTTTAAACCAACACGAACCCGTATCGCCAACACCACATTCGACTCAATCCACCTTGACTCCCACTATGGGTCAAACGATCCAATCTGGCCAAACCACACTTCCGCACCAACCCACTACTCAAACAACCCAATCAACTTTCGGACCCAATACCGTGCACCAACCTACTCGGACTCATCCCATGGTCACACGCGCTCAAGTTGGCACTGTCAAACCAAATCCTCGTTTTGACGGTCATACCTCTTACATTTCTCCTATCCTGAAATCTCCTGCTATTGCTTTGTCTGATTCTAATTGGCGAGATGCTATGTACGATGAATATAATGCATTGATTAGAAATAGTACTTGGATTCTTGTTCTGAAACCGCTTAATGCTAATGTGATTCAGTCAATGTGGTTGTTTCGGCATAAATATCATGTCGATGGTTCTTTGAGCAGGTATAAGGCTCGTCTCGTTGCTAATGGACGTAGCCAACAGTATGGTGTTGATTGTGACGATACATTTAGCTCGGTTGTTAAGCCAGCAACTATTCACATTGTCCTTAGTCTTGCATTATCTCGGAATTGGCCTATTCACCAGCTTGATGTTAAAAATGCATTTCTTAATGGGGATCTTTCTGAGGCTGTTTATATGTACCCGCCACCTGAATTTGTGGATCCTAGATTTCCACATCATGTTTGTCGATTGCAGCGATCTTTGTATGGTTTGAAACAAGCTCCTCATGCTTGGTTTCAACGGTTTACAGGATATGCACTTCGAGTTGGGTTTTCATTGAGTCGGTGTGACTCGTCATTATTCATATATCAACATGGTTCCGAGGTTTCATATTTATTTATATACGTTGATGATATTGTTCTGACAGCTTCATCTACATATTTACTACAGCGTATTATCTCTTCTCTTCATAAGGAGTTTGATATGACTGATTTGGGGGCTCTTAATTATTTTTTGGGTATTTCAGTTACTCGTGACTCTACAGGCATGTTTCTTTCTCAAAAGAAGTATGCAATGGATCTTCTTGATCGGACACATATGGCTTCTTGCAATCCTACTCGGACTCCGGTTGATACAGAATCTAAGCTTGGTGCTGACGGAGATCCTATATTTGATCCTACATTATATCGTAGTCTTGTAGGTGGTTTACAATATCTGACATTTACCCGTCCTGATATCGCTTATGTTGTACAACATGTTTGTCTTTATATGCATGATCCTAGAGAGCCTCATTTTTTGGCTCTTAAGCGTATTTTGCGATATGTTCGTGGTACGTTGGACTTGGGCTTCAATATATGCTTCATCCACTCGATCTCTTGTGGCTTATACTGATGCCGATTGGACGGGTTGTCCTACTACTAGGTGTTCTACTTCAGGTTATTATGTCTTCTTCGGGGATAATCTAATCTCATGGTCATCCAAGCGGCAAGACACTCTCTCTATATCAAGTGTCGAGGCCGAGTATCGAGGTGTTGCTAATGTAGTGGCAGAAACTGCATGGATCTGTAATCTTCTTCGTGAACTTCATATGCCACTATTATCTGCTACAATTGTTTATTGTGACAATGTCAGTGCTATTTTTTTAACCGCCAATCTTGTTCAACATCAGCGGACCAAACACATTGAGATTAACATACATTTTATTCGTGTTATGGTTGCTCGTGGCCATGTTTGTGTTCTTCGTGTGTCATCTCGTTACCAATATGTTGATATATTCACCAAAGGGTTGTCATCTGCTTTATTTGAAGAATTTCGTTCCAGTTTGAGCGTTCGGTCTTCTCCCGCTCCAACTGCGGGGGAGTGTTAGACATTACATTGTTAGTGATTGTGGGCTTTGTTAAGCCTAGCCCACCTATGTAGGTTCTAGAATAATCTTCCAATGCTTATATATATTGTATGCTCATTGAATGAATAAAGCAAGCCAATTATATTTCTAATACCTCTTTGGTTCTTGCATTGGGAAGAAGATGATATGGAGTTTTGACGATGGTGTCAAGGAGTTTGAGGATGACGAAGGATTCGGGTTGCTTGTGTTGAGAAACCCGGTCAAGTTGAGATGTGAGAATTGCTTATTAGGGAAGTTCGATTTTTTTTTTTGATAGAGAGATTAGAAGGAATTGTGTTAAAAGTGTTAAAATAAAGATATATATATATATATATATATATATATATATATATATATATATATATATATATATATATATATATATATATATATATATATATATATATATATATATATATATATATATATATATATATATATATATATATATATATATATATATATATATATATATATATATATATATATATATATATATATATATATATATATATATATATATATATATATATATATATATATATATATGTATATATATATATATATATATATATATATATATATATATATATATATATATACATATATATATATATATATAATATTAAATGTTAAAAACAAAAATTGACCGTTAGCCAATGATCATATTCCACCTCTCTCCACTTTGCGTCTTCGCTGACGAGGCAACGAATCCTCAGCGATGGGGTAGGTGTGACGGCAAGCTCCAGCAAAGACAGGCGACCAAACCACTTCTGCTCAGCGAGCATACTCATTCCACCACACCCTCCTCTTTAAGAACCGGTCAAATTAGAATACCACGAACTGACTATTTAATAAAACAAAAAAAAACACACAAACAAATGTTTTTGTCGTCTTCAACATGCAACATCCACGTGAAACATTGAAGTCCAGCTTATTCCATGCAAATTAAAACAAAGACTTTAACAACACAAACATTGAAGTCCAGTTCTTTGTGATCGTTTTTTCCGCACTAGTCCTGGTCCCCACAAATTGACGATTTATATAGCTTTGGGATGTTGTTGCTAGAATTGATTACTGGTATACGAGACTGATAGGTGTGTAAACACCCATCTTTTCTACCACTTAATTACAATAATAACCGGACCAAAACGTGTATTTTATGTCTTTTATGTCGGAATTATGCGTGGTTTGTGTTTTTGTTGTAATTTAGGATGAAAAGGTGAAAAGTGGAGAAAACACGGACATTCACGGGCATTTACGGACTTTTATTGAAGAAAAGGATGAAAGACGAAGTCAAAAAGTCAAGAGTGCAAAAAGAACGGAAGTCCACGACCAATTCTGAAGATTTATCGAAGAAAAAGTCAAAAGACGGAAGTTTATCAAAAGCCGAAGAATTCAAGTCTATTTTATTAAAGAAATTAAAGACGAGTTCAAAAGAAATCCCGAATCCAAAAGTCCCTTAAGTCCAAGTTTAAAGAAGATTAGAAGAAAAGGACTAATGACGCAATTAATGAAGATTAATAAAATGAGGGACTTAAGCTTGTAATTAAGAAGAAATGAAAGAGGGGAGGAAGCTTCCTAATCCTCCCCTATAAATAGCCATTAGTTGTTAACTTTTCATTTTGTTGGCTAAGTGTGACAATTAGTCTTCCACCTTTTAATTACCTTGCACCTTTAATTACCTTGTCAATTTAAATACTTGTCAAATTTAATTACCTTGTCTTGCACTTAATTACCATTTAATTTCAAGTAAGTTTTTCTTTTAATTCTTGTTAATCTTTATCTTTATCTTGTTAATCTCATTCTACCTTTCTTTAATCTTTGTGTTGATTAGTTTATGTTCAAGTTCTTTATTTTTGTTGATTTGATTAAAGTGGGTTTGATTATCTTGATCTTTATTGTTTGATTTATTGTTTCGGATTGATTGTTTATGTTTAATAGTTGTTTTGTTATTAGTTTGATTTAATCTTGTGGTTAATTTGCCTTAGTTTCTATTAGATTCGTGCTTTATTTTAGTCCCTTGTTCTTCGGTTTACTGTTACAGTTCTTCCCTGAGATCGAGCCCAGATTTATTCCGAGTAAGGGTTTTAATTGGATGACTATTCGGAATATTGAATATTCCGAATAGAGCTTTTTATTCCGAGTAGAGTGATCATTCCGAATAGGGAGTATATTCCGGATAGAGGATATTCCGAGTAGGTGACAATATTCAGAATAGGCCAAATATTCCGAGTAGGCCCTTTATTCCGCATAAGGGTGATTATTCCGCATAGGAACTTTATTCCGAGTAGCCTGATATTCCGAATAGAGGTTGACATTCCGAATAGGGACTTTTATTCCAAATAGGAATAGTTTTCCGAATTGGGTATCATTCCGAATAGGTCTTGATATTCCGCATAGGAGGATCTTTTCCGAATAGGACTAATATTCCGAGTAGAACTTTATTCCGAATAGGGACAGATATTCCGAGTAAGGCATTATTCCGAATAGGAGGTATTATTCCGTATAGAGCTTATATTCCGAATAGGGCTTATTTTCCGAATAGAGGTATATTCCGGATAGGTGACATATTCCGAATTACCATATATTCCGAATAGGGTTTATTCCGGGTAGGGGATATTTTCAGTTTCTTTAAATTTAGTTTTTAAGTTTCTGCCCTTTTATTTTAAGCTTTATTTTTCCCGCCTTTTTCCTTAATCGCACTTTAAGTTTATTTGCCTTAGTTTAAGATTTAGTTTTACTTACATTTTAAGTTTGCCTTAGTTAGATTTAAGTTTGCGTTATTTAAGTTAGTCCCCTTTAATTTCCGTCAAGCTTTTAATTACTTGCACCATTTACCTTATTAGATTTAGATTTACTTTAATTGCCCATTTACTTTATTTATTCTGCACCTTTTATTTTAAACACTACAACGACACATCTTTGTTTCCACCAAAATAAAACTGAGTCACACATTAAACACAAGTTTTTCAATTTGAAGAGATTGGTACAACGAACTTAATTTTTAACCTGAGTAAAAGCTAGTTATTAAATGGCGCCGCTGCCGGCTCTTTTCGTAAAGATCAACAGTTTTCTGTGAGAGACACGTTGCTTTTTGGGATCCGTTCACTTGTGAACGTTACTTTTCTTGCATAAATAATTCCAAAAGCTCATAAAAATTAAAAATTGACAAAAAAAAAGAAAAAAAAAAACCATAAAAATTAAAAATTTAAAAAATCCAAAAAGATTTTATCTTTATTGTGTATATATATTGTCTTTGTGTTTGGTTTTGTTTTCTTTTGCATTTTCAGGTGTATGCGTACTAGATCTTCTAATTATCAAGAGCCCGATCCTCAAGAAGATTTAGATATGGCAGGTGTTAACAACAACAACATTCCACCGAACCTCAATAATAATAATAACAACAATGCTCTTCCACAGCCCGATCTTCGGACCATGGAGGAACTTTGTCAACCTACCATGTTTGGACGAGGAGGACCGATTGCGCCGATGCAAATCAACGCTCCTGAGTTTTCGTTGAAGCACCACATGATTCAGCAAGTGCAAACTTACCCATTCCGTGGATTGCCTGATGATGATGCCAACAAACACCTCGACAAGTTCATTACAATCACCCAAAGCATGAAGTTGGTTGGTGCCACAATGGATGAACTTCGCCTACAACTCTTCCCACACACCTTATTACATCATGCCGAGAAATGGTTTGATCGTCTCCCGAAGAATTCTATTCACACTTGGGATGATATGACTCAACGCTTTTTGTCGCGCTACTTTCCACCATCCATGGTCACGAGCCTTCGCAATCAGATCAGCGGTTTCATGCAAGATCCCGATGAATCTCTTTTTGACGCTTGGGAGAGATATAATGTCTTGATCGACCGTTGTCCAAACCACAACATGCTCCCTGTGACCTTAATCGATACTTTTTACAACGGATTGACTTTTCGAGATCGTGATACGATCAATGCAGCCGCCGGTGGCACATTCATGAAAAGGAGACCCGAGGAGTGTAGAGAGTTAATTGAGAACATGACTACTCACCACAAGAACTGGGATTCCTCTGCTTCTTCTAGGAACAACCCGAGAGTCAATGTTTCTTCTACCTCAGCAAACCCTGAGATGACCGAACTCACCCGCATGATGGCCGAAATGAGCAAAAGTATTACGCTTCTCGCTTCAAACCAACAACAACAACATGTTAAAGCGGTTGCTAATCCTTGTGAAACATGTGGCGGTCCTCACTTATACACCGATTGTCCTTCGACACAAGGAAATCCGGAAAATGTGTATGCAGCTTACGGTAATTATTCACCGGAAAATTACCAAGCTAGACAACAAGGGGATAGAAATCTGCTGAGCTACCGTTCCAACAATTACCTTTCACCCGGTTTTTCTCCTCAAAACCAAAATCCCGCCAACAACTACAATAGAAGCAACCAAATCCCACCTCGTGCTTCTAACCCTTATCAACCACCCACCCAACAACACCCACCCATTAATCCCGATGTTGACACCATCATGAGAACTCAAGGTGAGCAAATCAAGAATCTACAAAGCCAAATAATCAATTTGAAAGGAGATATCTTGAAGCAAGGAAATGACATCAGAACCGAGGTTCGTGATAATCTTCAATCCTCCTTCATCACTCAAACAACTGAATTAAAGAATCTATTGGCTAGTTTCTTGCCCGAAGCTCAACCTTCTTCTTCTTCGGGTTCTCTACCTTCAAACACCGTCACTAATCCGCGAGCTAATGTGAGTGCTATAACTACGCGTAGTGGAATTACCATTGTCGATCCACCTATCCCACCACCATCATCTACACCTCCTCCACCATCATGTATCCCTACTCCTCCTACACCTAGTAGTAGTGCACCATTACCGTCTCCGCCTCGTCATGACGATGTATCTCGGAAGGACCCTTCATCATCACAACCTTCACCAACTACACCTTCACCTAACCCCTATCAACCTAGAATCCCATACCCTTCTCGCATAGGCAAGACCAATGATCTAACCAAGAATGACTGCCAAGTATCGAAATATGTGGATATGCTATCTAAAATGACCATCAACATTAGCCTTGTTGAAGCACTTTGCCACATGCCAAAATTTGTCAAAGCATTCAAGGAATTGCTTAGCAAGAAAGAGAAGCTGATTGAACTCGCCAACACACGATTAAATGAAAACTGCTCCGCAGTCCTTCTTAGAGAACTTCCGGAAAAACTTGGAGATCCCGGTCGTTTTGTGTTGCCTTGCGTGTTCAACAAAACTGAAGAATTTACTGCCCTTGCTGATCTCGGGGCTAGTATTAATTTGATGCCACTGAGTGTTTGGAAAACACTATCATTGCCCGATCTCATTCCTACAAAGATGACTCTCGAACTTGCAAATCGTACTCTCGCTTACCCCGTTGGTATAGCCGAAGACGTGTTTATCAAAGTTGGCACATTTACTTTCCCGGTCGATTTTGTCGTAGTTGATTATGAAATGGACCCTCGTATTCCTTTAATACTTGGTCGACCATTCTTGAGATCCGGACGTGCTTTAGTGGATGTAGCCGAAGGTGAGTTAATCTTAAGAGTCGGGAAAGATTCACAAATTTTCAAAATGGGGCAGCTTACAGGCAAATCTTTTGGACGAGAATCAGTCAATATGATTAATGTGCTCGATGACTTTGTCATCTACGACAATCCTCTATTCGACTCTTGCATTGATAATCCACTTTTTAAAGATGATGTGGATGATTCTCGCCCCAATTTGGAAGCTTCTCCCATTTATGATTCACCACCGGTCTTTGATGCTTATGATGATGATGATTCTAGCTCAGATTCGGATGATTTTGATTGTACTTCTGAGTATCCCGAGCTGCCTACATATGATGATTTTGATGAGGCCGATACTCTCTCGAGCGATTCTTCACATGATGAAGATCCTCCACCATCACTCGATCCTACTTTGGACGATTATTCATTTGAGGAAGACTTCTCTGAATTTCTCAACACTTACTTCCCTCATGAGAGTGATGCTCCTCCTTATGACTTTGAAGATTATCGTCTTGATCCTACTTTGGATTTGAAGAACATTCTGTCAAAGGAGAAGAAACTGGTCGACACCGAAATCCGTTGCACATATGATTTGACACCTCTTTGTCCCCCTTCTGAGGACGAGGTTGTGCTTCTTTGCGGATCTTCTTCACACTCGGATGAGCCTGAGTGCTATTTTCCCTTAAAGGAAAAGGTGTTCGACCCTGGTATTGAAGTCTTTAAGCCATCTCAGTATCCACCTGATGAAATAAAAGGAAACATCTTTGGAAATTTTGAAGACATGCTTGCACCGCTTCCTACTTGCTTCCACCGTGCTCCATCGCTGCTTCAGGGAACCCTGCCACTTCTTCTTTGGCTTGCCTTGTTCGCCTTAAGCTCTTGCTTATTGATGGATGAAAACTATGTCTTTGATCCTGGTGGATTTGTTTCATGCTACTTCCGTTGATGATCAAGGTCGAGTCAGGCTCACGACTCGGTAACAAAAACAAGCGCTTCTTGGGAGGCAACCCATGCATCTATAAGTGTAGGGGGGACCCTTTGGTTTGCTATTTCCTCTCCTCACTTCTTAATCAGGGATTCGAGCTTCAATGATCCACTCTTGATGATTCTTGCCGACCTGGGATTCCGTGTTCCATTATCCCGGATCTATCCTAAACTCTTTTCGATTCACTATTTTATATTTTCTCAATATTAAAATAGGAATCTCTTTAGTTGTCTTTTCCTTAGCAAGATTTAAACAACGTGCACAATGTTCTAAGTGTAGGGGAGTTTACTCCCATATGCTTAAACATTGAGGACAATGTTTATCTTAAGTATAGGGGGACTTCTATCGAAGTTATGTGGTCTTTTCCTTGTATTTGTCCTCATTTTAACCGGAAAATCAATTTTTCGACATTTTTCAAATTTTTTGATCTATTTTGGCCTATTAGTTTTTACCTTTGCATGGTTATTTTCTTTCTTTGCTAGAATAAATGTTTAATAAGTGGTTTTAATTTTCAAACGTTGTGAATCTTTTGACTCAATCCGAGTTTACTCTAGCTAGTATCCTTAACGTGTTTAAGTCAAGTTTTGCTAGGCTTTTATATAGGGAGCTATAAAACGCGAAAGTCTTAACTCTCACGGGTTAAGAACAAGAACTTTTCGCAAGTTCCCATAATTGATCCTAGAGAGTCGTTTATCAAGGGAACTTTAAAATGCAATTTCTAAACTTGAAAAAGTCTAAGAATTTGCAAGATCCTATAGGTGACTCGAAAACCCAAAACTTTGATTTAATAGGCTAAGTATCCACGAGTCTCATTACTTGAGATTTTAAACTGTGGAGAACGAGAGATGATAGAGCCAATTATAAGTTTGGTATTCTTTCGTGAATTTATGTGAGTTAATTATAAGCTTATTCTCCCATCGATTGCTAATAATTTATCTGCTAAATAAATAAGGTTGTACGATTTGAAAAGTTACTTAGCTTCTAGCCCCAGATCGTTTAAAAGTTGCTCGGTATGGATTAGAGTTCATAGCCAAGGCATAACTTATTGAAGCGGGACGCGAAGATTGGCGAGTCCGAAAAGGCCCTAACAAGGCATGAGGGCTATGTTTTGTTGCTTAAGATCCAAAGTGATGTGAAGAATCATTTATCGAAAATCAATATGAAGGATCGAGACACACGACGTAAAGCAAAACTCCCCAAAAGTCATGGAGAAGTGTATCCGAAAAGACCCTAACAAGGTATGAGGATAAATAAATCCAAGTCATAAAAGGAGGTGGATCGTTGTATATCAAAGTCCAAAATAAAGATTGGATAAAAATGAAGAAGTCGTGGTCCAAGTATGAATCTCTCAAAACTTCAAGTGAAGAAATTCCTATATGAAGAGAAGACCATTATTTCATGAACGTCTCTCAAGATTTGAAGTATGAAGTCGCTGCCAAATATCGGTCCGAGAAAGGTCTCAAATCGCGAAACGAGTTATGCCAAGATATGAACTTTATGAGGTCCCGAGAAGCAGTTTTAAAAGATTTGGTCCTTTAGCTAACTATTGATTAAATCGTTCACTTTATTTTCAGACTAAATAACTATCGAAATAAGTCAAACAATGCATCCTCGTGATCATTCAAGACAACAATAAAATATAAGAGATACACCTAGGAATAAGGGAGTCTAAGTGAGTAATTGGCCCACATGAGTTCGTGATAGTTTACTAACTTATAATAACAATGATCTCGTTTTTAAGCTTGGTTTGGAGAAAGTGAAAACTTGAGGATGATGATTATTCATAACATTTTCAAAACCCAAGGTATGCTTTTGATTTCTTTATTTTGTATGTTTTTAATTTTCTATCTCTTTAATAAAGGCCAACGTGGATTGATTATGATGAAAAGTGTAATCTTGCTTTGTAACTAATGCATTGCATGAGGACATTGCAATGGTCAAGTGTAGGGGATTTGATAGGTGTGTAAACACCCATCTTTTCTACCACTTAATTACAATAATAACCGGACCAAAACGTGTATTTTATGTCTTTTATGTCGGAATTATGCGTGGTTTGTGTTTTTGTTGTAATTTAGGATGAAAAGGTGAAAAGTGGAGAAAACACGGACATTCACGGGCATTTACGGACTTTTATTGAAGAAAAGGATGAAAGACGAAGTCAAGAAGTCAAGAGTGCAAAAAGAACGGAAGTCCACGACCAATTCTGAAGATTTATCGAAGAAAAAGTCAAAAGACGGAAGTTTATCAAAAGCCGAAGAATTCAAGTCTATTTTATTGGAGAAATTAAAGACGAGTTCAAAAGAAATCCCGAAGCCAAAAGTCCCTTAAGTCCAAGTTTAAAGAAGATTAGAAGAAAAGGACTAATGACACAATTAATGAAGATTAATAAAAGGAGGGACTTAAGCTTGTAATTAAGAAGAAATGAAAGAGGGGAGGAAGCTTCCTAATCCTCCCCTATAAATAGCCATTAGTTGTTAACTTTTTATTTTGTTGGCTAAGTGTGACAATTAGTCTTCCACCTTTTAATTACCTTGCACCTTTAATTACCTTGTCAATTTAAATACTTGTCAAATTTAATTACCTTGTCTTGCACTTAATTACCATTTAATTTCAAGTAAGTTTTTCTTTTAATTCTTGTTAATCTTTATCTTTATCTTGTTAATCTCATTCTACCTTTCTTTAATCTTTGTGTTGATTAGTTTATGTTCAAGTTCTTTATTTTTGTTGATTTGATTAAAGTGGGTTTGATTATCTTGATCTTTATTGTTTGATTTATTGTTTCGGATTGATTGTTTATGTTTAATAGTTGTTTTGTTATTAGTTTGATTTAATCTTGTGGTTAATTTGCCTTAGTTTCTATTAGATTCGTGCTTTATTTTAGTCCCTTGTTCTTCGGTTTACTGTTACAGTTCTTCCCTGAGATCGAGCCCAGATTTATTCCGAGTAAGGGTTTTAATTGGATGACTATTCGGAATATTGAATATTCCGAATAGAGCTTTTTATTCCGAGTAGAGTGATCATTCCGAATAGGGAGTATATTCCGGATAGAGGATATTCCGAGTAGGTGACAATATTCAGAATAGGCCAAATATTCCGAGTAGGCCCTTTATTCCGCATAAGGGTGATTATTCCGCATAGGAACTTTATTCCGAGTAGCCTGATATTCCGAATAGAGGCTGACATTCCGAATAGGGACTTTTATTCCGAATAGGAATAGTTTTCCGAATTGGGTATCATTCCGAATAGGTCTTGATATTCCGCATAGGAGGATCTTTTCCGAATAGGACTAATATTCCGAGTAGAACTTTATTCCGAATAGGGACAGATATTCCGAGTAAGGCATTATTCCGAATAGGAGGTATTATTCCGTATAGAGCTTATATTCCGAATAGGGCTTATTTTCCGAATAGAGGTATATTCCGGATAGGTGACATATTCCGAATTTCCATATATTTCGAATAGGGTTTATTCCGGATAGGGGATATTTTCAGTTTCTTAAAATTTAGTTTTTAAGTTTCTGCCCTTTTATTTTAAGCTTTATTTTTCCCGCCTTTTTCCTTAATCGCACTTTAAGTTTATTTGCCTTAGTTTAAGATTTAGTTTTACTTGCATTTTAAGTTTGCCTTAGTTAGATTTAAGTTTGCGTTATTTAAGTTAGTCCCCTTTAATTTCCGTCAAGCTTTTAATTACTTGCACCATTTACCTTATTAGATTTAGATTTACTTTAATTGCCCATTTACTTTATTTGTTCTGCACCTTTTATTTTAAACACTACAACGACACATCTTTGTTTCCACCAAAATAAAACTGAGTCACACATTAAACACAAGTTTTTCAATTCGAAAAGATTGGTACAACGAACTTAATTTTTAACCTGAGTAAAAGCTAGTTATTAGAGACAACCCCTTGACCGATTACCGTTGTGGTTTGGATATTTGTGTTATTGATGGGTACTTAATGGGACAAGGATTCAATAAGAGAATATATCAAAACGCATAAGATAGCTGAAAGCTGCATTCGTTGTGTTTCGACTAGTTCTTGTCAAAGACTAACATGATTATCTGTTTATCACGCCTTAAAAACAGATAATTACATCAAAACACACCGAAAACAGAAAAACAAAGTTACGATAAAACTTCTGTTATCCATTGTTTCGCCTAAATAAACCCTAATTAACTGCGTGACACGCTTTATTACTCCGTATATGTTATGTTCCAATGGATAATAAAAGTTGACACAAATGCATTTCAACAAAATCAGTTTATCTACAAAGTTAACAAAGTTAACAAACCGATTGATGATCGAGGATCAAATCTTTTTCTTCTAAAAGTTCACAAAATATGTAGGCTTCATGAAAGTACCATAAACAAAAGAAAAATATGATTGCGTAAATCAAAAACTCCAAGGATTTATCTTAGAGGTGGCAAAACGGGCGGGCGGGCGGGCGGGCACGGGCGGCGGGCTAAACGGGCAACGGGCTAAACGGGCGGCGGGCTAAACGGGCGCGGGCTAAATGGGAACGGGCGAAACGGGCGGGCAAAATGGGCGGACTAAACGGGCGCAAGCTAAAAAAGGGAAAAAACATATAAAAACCTACCATTAAAAAATAAAAATACTTGTTTGAAAGCCGGGGATAAAAATTTTAATAAAAAATATTCGTCGAGTATAATAATTTGTATTTTACAAGTGCGCCCGTTAAGCCTATTTAGTTTCTTATATATGCGCCTATTTAGCCCGTCCATTATAAAGAATGGGCAAAAAATGCCCCATCCTTTTTTGAAAATGGGCAAAATGTGCCCATATGTATCCAAATGATCAAGATTTGCCACCTTTAATTTATCTCGTCATTAGGCGGAGTTTGATCTCGTCAAAAGAAACCTGCTTCTTTAAAACCATGGTTCTAAATAGCCCGCTACGACTCGCCTTAAGGCGCGCTAAAGCTTGAGGTGTGACCTTCACGTTACGCAATAGGTCAAGGCGCGCTACGACATGAGGTGCGGTAATTTTTTGAATTCAACTCCAAAAAAATGATTACTATTACATGTAACGAGAGTTTTCTAGGTTTATTTATTACGTACAATACTTATTTTGAACTAAATATAAATATAATATTGAAATACGATAAAACACGTAAATAAATTTATATGTTGCGCCGCTATAAGTCACGCTTTAAAAATGCTATAACTTCGCCTTACCCGCTAAAGCATGTAGCTTGGACATGCCGCCACGCCACGCTTTATGCTATTTATAACCTTGTTTAAAACAAAGTTGTCAATCATCTGTTGAGACGTGTCTGCTGTTTTTAACGCGTTAATGTGGAAGTTATGTGTGGAAAATAGAAAGAGACTTTAGAAGTCGATGTTGAGGTTTGGGGTCATCATCTTCACATGATATTTTCTAACCCCTAATCAACGTTATTGCTAGCGACTTAAAAGTAGTTTTCGTTTAACCTGTTTTTTCCAGGAAGTGAGTCCCACAATTGAGGAGACTTTGGGTCAACACAACACATTTCATACGTAGTATAAGTTTATATAAAAACTTTATGCACTATCTCGTCATGCAACCACTACAAAATTTATAACATTTGTTTATTAAATTAAATGTGAAAGAGTAAGTAATAAAGGGAAGCACTAAAAGTCTATACTTACTCAATATTGAGTAAGCAAAAGTATTTTCTATTAATTTCTACTAAAAAAGAGTTATCAAAAGTTAATTTTTATCAACTCCTACTCTTAAGAAAAAGAATAAGTAATAGAGGGGGGCACTAAAGGTCATTACTTACTCAATATTGAGTAAGCAAAAGTGTAAAACTTTTAATGACTCTTTTTTGAGTAGGGAAAAGAGTAAGGAAATGTTTTTACTTACTTTTATATGCATTGTGTTTTAGTAAGGAAAAGTTATGGTGACTTAAATTAATATAAATTTTATTAGTAAGAAAAACTTTGAGTAAGTAAATGTCATTTATTTTGTAGTGAACATTATATTCACAATCAAAAGTAACGGTACTTCTAGTAAGCTCTTAGGCTTGCTTGTAGTTCTAGTTTGCTTTTCATCAAGCAATTCCGTTCAGTCAGATCTCGATTGCCTAAGATCCATTAAAAGCACCCTGCAAGACCCTGAGAATCTTTTAGCTTCTTGGGATTTTAGCAATATGACTGAAGGTTACATATGTAGATTTACTGGTGTGGAATGTTGGCACCCTGATGAGAGTAAGGTTCTGAATATTCACCTGTCAGACATGGGTCTTAGAGGACCATTTCCAGTGGGTTTAAAAAACTGTACCAGCTTGACGGGGTTAGATCTTTCTAGCTAGCAACCATTTCACATGACCCCTTCCTTCTAATTTTTCGGACGTTTTACCATTCATCGCGTCTCTGGATCTCTTTAGGTTCAATTCCACCTAGCATTGGCAATATCAGCAACATTAATGTTCTACGGCTAAATAACAACCGCCTAACAGGCAAAATCCCTACGGAATTGGGTAACCTTAACCGCCTCAAAGAATTTAGTGTTGCTAACAATAGATTAACAAGAAAAGTACCTTTCTTCGGCAATTTTACCGCCTCTCCATCAAGATATGCAAACAACCGAGGACTTTGTGAAGTTCCTTTGCGTCCCTGCAAGAAAGAGGGTCATGAAGATCTCTTTTTTTCAGGGTTTGAGGTTGGTTTTCCTGCTTCGACTGTCTTGACTATGTTGCTTATGTTTTACTGTTTGCCTACGCTATCTGTGAGAAACATGACGTTATATCGCCTGGTCGAGGAAATAAAGGGAAGTAGGAATAACCAAATTCCAGGAACCCCCTTAATCTTATTCGCGGAGAATTTTAGCAGTGAAGCGAGCAAGGTAAAATTCTCTTCCTTTAGGGCTCGTTTGGTTCACCGAATTTAATGTAATGTAATGTAATTGTACTTCAAATTCCATTACATAGGTTGTTTGATTGGATAATATGTGTAATTGTAATTCTTTCAATTACATTGGGCCCGCATTTTCAATGTAATCTCAATTACATGACATTAGTGGGTGAATCTTACACATTACAAAGGAATTGACATAAAATTACATAAATAACCTCTACTTTACTCTTCATCTATCTTTACTTTTGTAAATTTAATGGTTAATTTTGTAAATTTAAAATTACAATATCCAAACAAAACAAGATTATTAAATAAAGTTGTAATTAATTACATTACATCCTCCTAACCAAACACATTACACATTTAAAAAATTCACATTACAGTTCCTTCACATTACAATTCCATTTATAAATTACAATTACATTAAAAACATTCAACAAACCAAACGGGACCTTACTCTCTAATGCATGTGTAAATGAAAAATAATGTCTATTTGAAAGGCTTAAAATTACAGATTTACATTGTTTAAAAGTAATTTTAAGATTTTAACCAAATAATTTATGCAGTTAGGATATAATGTCTGTGTGTGCGTGCGCATGTAAGTTTTAAGATTATTAAAAACATGTTATTGTTCTTTTTCACACAGATAAGTACCATGGAAGAGTTTATATGTCGGATGAGTTTGGAGGAACTTAATATCGCCACTGATGTATCATGGATAGTATATGTGATAATTTGATATACGTTATAGGGTAAATTAGACAATTACCTTTAGGAAAAAGTAATAATCTAATAATACCAATGACGAATTCAATTAAACACGTGGGTGAGTCGAGTTCGTTGTACACGAAGATCTTATGAACTTGAGACGTTTTGTTTTGATTTGGACAATCGATTTGAATTGGTTTTCGGTTTTTAAACTACAATTAGAATCTACGGATTTTAAGCTATTTAAAATTAACCTAAAGTGCATGAATCGTAAACCCCGCCTATTTAAAATAAAACAAACAATTAATTACTTAAAATTAAAACACTATTTTAATAATTAATCTAATTCAAAATTTATAAAAATAAATCTATTTATTAAAGATAACTTTTAATCTATTTAAAAATTTAATTACACTTTTTTAAACTAATTAAACTTTATTAAAATTACTTTTTAAACTAATCTATTTAAAAACTATATTTATTTAAATCTAAAGTTATGAAAATTAAACTAATTAAAATTTATACTAATTAAACTTTTTAAATAAAAACATTTTTTTTTATTTTTTTTTATTTTAATTTTATATCTTATTTTATTTATTAATTAACTAAAATATATTTTAAATAAAACATTAACTAAAAGTTTATAAAAAAAACGGATTAAAAGTAAGTTAAATGTTACTTAAACAAAATCTGCCAATTCTAAACTAATCTATATTAATTGAATTTACTGTAATAAAAATCAAAGGAGCACTTGGCTCAACTGGTTAACACACTGGGTATACAAAGTTCAGGTCACGAGTTTGAAACCCATGGGAGACATTATTTTTTGGAATTATTTTCTTTAAATCCTTTTTGACAGTTTAGAAAATATGGTCTCAGGAGAGACTTTTTGAGCTTATATGTTTAAGCTGATTAGGAAAACAGCTTCGTGAGCTTATCAGTCAAGTGAACTGATAAGCCTATATTGGATCAATACAATAGTAATATCAATTAAACTAACAAAGGAAATAAACATGAATCAGCAGACAATAAAATTAACCGAATTAAGCTGAAAATACAGTAAACCAACCCTAATACAAACTGATATTCATACAATCTATATTCAGCAAAAATAAGACACTACTGAACATTCAAACCAGAGAGAAATTAAAAGCAATTAACCTATCAGAAAATTCAGGCAGTAATGTAAAACTTATCAAATTTGCTTACAAGAACAGATAGAAAAAAAACAGGAGACAAACAAGTTTTAATAAACCACAAATCCAAACCAAATTACAAAAGAACTAAGCAGAACTCTTCAACTCGCTACCCTAGCTAAAATTAAACTTAGCTTAATCAGTAAACAGCTAATTCACCAAAGTAAAACATTCAACGATTTAACTGGTTTTATCATAACTAGTAATCAACATCATTCAAAACCAACGCTCTCATCAACAAACGACTATCTAATCAATTTCAGATTCATGTAAACAGAATTAACAGATATCGAATAACTAAATTAAAACTGAAACTTTATCAGACTACGTTCAAAACTTCAGTCCAAAACCAAAACCCTAATAACTCAAATTATTAATCAGTAACAACCAGACTCCAAAATGCTCAGAAACTATAACTAGTAAGCACAAAATCTCAGCAATGAAACTTGACATAACAGAAATATAAATATCAAATACCACATATAACAATTCATTATAAAACTCTAATAGATATCAATCAGGTAGAAAAGAATAAAAACGTCACAAACATGAACCATTAACAGGAAAACAAATAATCACAACAATGAAAAGGACTTGGCACCTTTTTGACGATAGCCTTTGAGAAGCAGGTTGTGCTGAACAACCTGGTGAACCAAAACGAAACCACCATTCGCCATCACACAACACCACGAACAACGTACATCATCAAGCAAGTTATCGAACCATATAATATCTCTTTCCACAAATCACATTCGAACCAATATTTTTATTCATCCAGTAGGGATAAATTTTATCCAAACTTAAACTTTCAACATTAATTATAAACTATTAATTAGTTTATAATTAAAATCTCACTATTACTCTTGTGAAACAGTAAGTTCATAAAACAGTTTTAAAGCAGAAACAGAAATTCTAAATGACACGAATATAAATCAAAATGATTAACTTTCATTAATTTTCAGAAATTATTACAATACTTAAAAAGGAAATACAATATTTAAAACCTATAACTATTTCTACAGAGTAACAATAAAGTAAAAGAAGGATGAAAAATACAAGATTATTTGGGGGTATTTATAGCCCCCCCCCCCCCCCCCCCCAAGGCTGTTGATGAGAGGATATTCGCATCTTCCAAGGGATATTCTTCTTTTCTTTCAGCCTTTGGATCAATCTCTCTTTTCTCTTTCTTGAATCGGGTGGATGATATGCCACAATCTAGCACACGGATTGCCAACGTGGCATCCGTGTGCTAGTTGTGCTTCTTTCAAGCGCTCTGATTGGTGGGATTAGGGATGTAAGGTGTCTCGTCCAATATAAAGATGCCACGTAGCTAACTCTTCCTCACACTCTCTTCCTTTAAATTTGGGTATTTTATTCCCCACACACTTGTATTAAGCGTGTGAATAAAACCCCTATGTTTAATTGGTTTTTTACCCATTTAGGGTTTGATGAACAGTGGTGATTTTTACTGGTTTGGGGTTGAAGAGTTGGGGAAGATGAGAGAAAACTCTCATTGTTTTTATCGAAACATTATAAAATAAATGTGTGAATGGAACGAAATGGGTGGGGGACAGTTTTATTTAAGTGGTGTAAAGTTGAGTGACGTGTGAGATCAAAACGTGTGAGTGGGATTAAAATAATGAAACGGTTATAATTTAATGGATGGGAATGGTGAAAGTTTATTTATTTGAGAAAAGCTGAAAACGTGAAACATATGTAAACCCTAAAAGCCCAAACTCGTTTCTTTTATTCCCATATGTCCCACTCAATTGGGCTAATGGCCCAATAATCATTCATCCGTGCCATAATCTTCATTTTTGGGCCTTATTTGGACTTTTAGTTTTGAAAAGTGAACTATACTTCTCTAAATGGGCTTTTAAGCCCATTTCCCAAAATGTGGGTCCCACTTGGCCCGTTTATTCGACAAATGATTAAATCCACTCATGTCGAGCTTGATTTTGGCTTCTATGATCTTTTTCATCAATCTCGTGCTGGTTTTTTTCGGTTTTCGCGAACTTGGTACCTACACACATGAAAACAAGAAACAAGCATATCCAAGGCATTTTTGATATAATTAATGCAATATTTCATTGTTTTAAGCTACTATTATTATGAGTAATTAAGCTCATATCAAATTCCCCCATGCTTAGCAATTGCCGTGTCCTCACGCAATGATAAAATAAAACTATATCTACACCATTATTCAACGTTTGACTTTTATTTTGCAAAGACATAAAATAACTTTAAGGGTCATAAAAGCTTAAATAGATTCATCGTCCTCGACTTTTCACTTTTCCATGCCAAGTGCAAAAACAAGATCATTGTTATTATAAGTTAGTAGACTAACACGAACTCATGTGGGCCAATTATTCACTTAGACTCCCTTATTCCTATGTGTATCTCTTATTTTTTATTGTTGTCTTGAATGATCACGAAGATACATTGTTGACTTATTTCGATAATTTATTAGGCCGAAAATAAAGTGAACGATTTAATCAATAGTTAGCTAAAGGACAAAATCTTTTAAAACTGCTTCTCGGGCTCTCATAAAGTTCATATCTTAGCATAACTTGCTTCACGATTTGAGACCTTTCTCAGACCGATATTTGGCAATGACTTAATACTTCCAACCTTGAGAGACGTTCACGAAATAATGGTCTTCTCTTCATAATATTTCTTCACTTGAAGTTTTGAGAGATTCACACTTGCACCACGACTTCTTCATTTTTCTCCAATCTTTACTTGGGATTTTGATTAACAACGATCCGCCTCCTTTTTGGACTTGGCTTCATTTATCCTCATACCTTATTTTGGTCTTTTTGGATAGACTTCTCCATGACTTTTTGGGAGTATTTGCTTTTCGTCGTGTGTCTCGATCCTTCATATTGATTTTTGATAAATGAATCTTCACATCACTTGAGATCTTTAGCAATAAAACATAGCCCTCATGTCTTGTCAGGACCTTTTTGGACTTGCCAATCTTCGCATCCCGCTTCAATAAGTTATGCCTTGGCTATGAACTCTAATCCATACCGAGCAACTTTTAAACGATCTTGGGCTGGAAGCTAAGTAACTTTTTAAATCGTTCAACCTTATTTATTGCAAATAACTTTATTAACAAGCGGTGGGAGAATAGGCTCATAATTAACTCACATAAATTCCCGAAAGAATACCAAACTTATAATTGACTCTATCATCTCTTGTTCTCCATATTGTAAAATTCCAAAAATGAAATCAATGGATACTTAGCCTATTAAATCAAAGTTTTGGGTTTTCAAGTCATCTATAGGATCTTGCATCTTCTTATACTCTTGCAAGTTTTAGAATTTGCGTTTTAAAGTTCCCTTGATAGACGACTTTCTAGGATCAATTATAGGAGCTTGCGAAAAGTTCTTGTTCTTAACTCGTATGAATTAAGACTTTCGCGTTTTAAAGCTCCCTATATAAAAGCCTAGCAAAACTTAATTCAAATACGTTAAGGAAAAGCTAAGGTTAAAAACCAAGTCGAGTCAAAAACTATTCTTATTTAAAGTCTACATTCGTGTCAAAAACACTTATTTTATTTATTAAAACTTAAAAATAACACAAAAAAATTAAAATTTTATTGAAAAATGAGAAAACAATACGTTTGGACACGACAAAAGCAATAGCAAGCGATTATATCGATTGACTCCCCCATGCTAAAACCAAACATTGTCCTCAATGTTTCTTAGCTCAAGAGTGACACCCCCTTGCTAAGACACGAAGAGTCTAATGCAAATTCCTAGCATGGAAAGAGCACGCAAATCTATAAGCCGTTTATTAATTATGCCACAAGATAAAACGTTAGTCGATAAAAATCAAGGGTAAGAAAGTGTGCCCCTTTTGGCATTCAAAGAATGGAAGATCAAGTGGACCGGCAAAAACCGAACACGAGAGTCTTCAAATATTAGGGTCATACCTAAGATCACAACACAACAAATCACGAACACGAGCTTGAAAGATCAAGCCTTATTAGGTGTTAGAAAATAGAAAGAAGATAGAATGTATGGGACTCCCCCATAAGGCACCTCGTTTTTGTTCACCGAGTCATGAGCTCGACTCGATCCCCGCATTCATTGGTCCTTAGGGAAAGTTTGAAGATCCGGGACAACGTCCGTAGGTATGTCCCCTCCAAAGTAATGTTTCACACGATGACCATTCACCTTAAAGTTAGGCCCGTCTTTTTGAGCTAGCTCAACGGTGCCATAAGGGAAAACTTGTGCAATGGTGAATGGTCCGGACGCTAGCTTAACGGTGCCATAAGGGAAAACTTGTGCAATGGTGAATGGTCCGGACCAACGGGATTTAAGCTTGCCCGAGAAAATCTTAAGTCTAGAGTTGAATAAGAGGACTTGATCACCAACATTGAAAATGCGGTTATTGATCTTAGAGTCATGAATCCTCTTAGTCTTCTCTTTGTAGATCAAAGAATTTTCATAAGCTTGATCCCTTAATTCACTTATTTCATTCAATTGAACCTTGCGATGATCACCCGCGGTCCTCAAATCAAAGTTACAATGCTTAAGAGCCCAATACGCCTTATGTTCGAGTTCAATTGGCAAGTGGCATGCTTTTCCGTAGACCAACCTAAATGGTGTACAACCAATTGGCGTCTTGTGAGCCGTACGGAAAGCCCACAATGCATCGTCCAATTTATCCGACCATGAAGTGCGATTCTCTCCAATAGAACGCTCCAAAATCCTTTTAAGAGCACGGTTTGAAACCTCCACTTGACCACTCGTTTGAGGGTGATAAGTCGTAGAAAGTCGATGAGTGACACCATATTTCTTTAGAACTTTTTCAAATTGTTCATTACAAAAATGGGTCCCACGATCACTTATAATAGCCCGCGGAGTTCCAAACCTAGCAAAAAGTTGTTTCAAAAATTTCACCACAACTCGAGCATCATTCGTGGGCAAAGCCTTAGCTTCGACCCATTTAGACAAATAGTCCACGGCTACGAGAATTTATTTGTTTCCTTTCGATGATGGAAACGGCCCCATAAAATCGATCCCCCACATGTCAAAGATTTCACAAACTTGGATAATGTTTTGAGGCATTTCATCCCTTTGTGAGTTCTTTCCTTGACGTTGACAAGAATCACAAGTCTTGATCAAGTCTTGGGCATCACGATATATGGAAGGCCAAAAGAAACCGGCATCAAAGACTTTCTTCGCAGTGGCGTTAGCACCATGATGTCCCCCGGTGGGTCCCTCATGACAAGATTTAAGGATATCTTGAGCTTCTTTGCCAAACACACACCTACGAATCACTTGATCCGCGCACACACGAAACAAATAGGGGTCGTCCCAAAAGTAATAGGAGATATCCTTGAAAAACTTTCGTTTTTGTTGGGATGACATACCCTTAATCACAAACTTCCCCGCATGGTAATTTGCGATATCCGCAAACCATGGGGTACTATCATCACCACGAAAAGTAACCATACCAAGCGTCTCGAGAGGAAATGTTTCATTGATTTCCTTGTTCTCTCGGTCGCTTTGGTGAGGATTCTCAAGTCGGGATAAATGATCGGCCGCGAGATTCTCGGCTCCTTTTTTGTCTAGAATTTTGACATTAAATTCTTGAAGGAGGAGAATCCACCGGAGCAACCTCGGCTTAGCATCTTGTTTATTAAAAAGGTATTTGATTGCCAAGTGATCCGTATACAATATGGTTTGAGACAAGACGAGATACGGTCTAAACTTTTCAAAAGCATACACAACGGCAAGAAACTCCTTTTCCGTTGTAGTGTACTTTGTTTGAGCATCCGTCATAGTCTTACTTGCATAGTGTATAGGCAAGAAGTGTTTTAGCTTACGTTGCCCCAAAACCGCACCTACCGCATAATCACTAGCATCACACATAATTTCAAAAGGTAGATCCCAATCCGGGGCAACTAAGATTGGAGATTCGGTTAACTTCTTTTTAAGCATCTCAAATGCTTGAATACACTCATCCGAAAAGATGAAAGGAGTCTCTTTTTCCAAAAGATGGGTCATAGGCCGAGCTATCTTAGACAAGTCTTGTATAAAACGACGATAGAAGCCGGCATGGCCGAGAAAACTCATTACTCCCTTAACGGTGGTGGGTGGAGGCAATTTGGCAATCATGTCGATTTTAGCCCTATCAACCTCAATACCGGCCTTAGAGATCTTATGTCCTACCACAATTCCCTCTTTGCACATGAAGTGACATTTTTCATAATTAAGCACAAGATTCCTTTCCTCAGAACGTTGCAACATTCTTTCAAGGTTAGAGAGACATGAAGTGAAAGAATCCCCAAAAACTGAAAAGTCATCCATGAAGACTTCCATGGTTTTCTCGATCATATCATGGAAAATGGCCGTCATGCACCTTTGGAACGTCCCCGGGGCATTGCATAGTCCAAAAGGCATGCGACGATAGGCAAATGTTCCATAAGGACAAGTGAATGTGGTCTTTTCTTGATCACGAGGGTCAATGGGGATTTGGAAATAGCCGGAAAATCCATTCAAAAAGCAATAGAATTCATTCCCCGCTAGTCTCTCTAACATTTGATCCATAAAAGGTAATGGAAAATGATCCTTCCTAGTGGCATCATTAAGTTTCCTATAATCAATACAAACACGCCAACCGGTCACAAGTCTAGTAGGAATCAATTCATTATCCTTATTAGTAACAACCGTCATTCCTCCTTTCTTTGGAACACAATGCACGGGGCTAACCCATGGACTATCCGAGATAGGGTAGATCATTCCAGCGTCTAGAAGTTTAGTGACTTCCTTTTCGATCACCTCATGAATCTTTGGATTGACCCTTCTTTGATTTTGGATAGCGGGTTTATAATAATCCTCCATTAGAATTTTATGAGTACAAAATTTGGGATCTATACCCTTAATGTCGGAGATTTTCCATGCAATGGCCCGTTTATGCTTCTTAAGCACTTTAATAAGCTCATCCTTTTCATTCTCCTTTAATCCCTTAGCAATAATCACCGGTAACTTGTCTGTTCCTTCAAGAAAAGCATACTCCAAATGAGTGGGTAATTCCTTAAGTTCTAATTCGGGTGCTTCCTCAATAGATGTTTTCACTTTAGTCACATTTTCATTCACAACTTTTAGTTCCATAGGTTGTGATTCAAAAGGATCCAAATTCAACGATTTTTCAATTAACGCAATATCTCCCTCGGGATCAAAATTCTCAAAATCAAACTCACTAGGATCAAATGGTGTGCTAAGGTAATCATCAATTTCCTTCTCGATTTTTGAATAACCATTATTCTCAAGCTCTTCAAGAACGAAGTCACCTCCCTCAAATGGAGTGAGTGGAGGCTTAGCCGAAGAGATAATAGGATTCGATGAAGTGGGATTGCCACTTTTAGAAGTATCCGAAAAACCAAGCATATCTTGCGAAGCCTCTTCACTAGCAACATCAATCACATCGACTTGATTGATTGATTCCTCGTCGTCTTCGGAAGAAAACTTCGAGATGTTACCAACATTGAGAGTGATACTTTCATCATCAAAACGTAAAGTCAATTTTCCCTCTCTCATGTCAACTAAAGAACTAGCCGTATTTAAAAACGGTCTTCCCAAAATAAGAGGCACTCGCGAATTTTCCGGATAATCACAAATCACAAAATCCGCCGGAAAAATGAGCTTTCCTACTTTGACTAATACGTCCTCGGCTATACCTTTTGGAAAGGCGATCGATCGATCCGCTAGCTCGATAGTCATCTTAGTAGGTGAAAGCTCGGGAAGTGATAACCTTTTCCACACTGAAAGAGGCATCAAGTTAATGCTAGCGCCAAGATCGGCTAATGCTAAGCATTCTCCCATATTAGGGAAATCACATGGTATCAAAAATTGACCGGGGTCTCCAAGCTTTTTGGGAAACTTTTTAGAGAGAACCGCGGAACAACTTTCATTTAAGGATGTAGATACTTTAACTAACTTCTCCTTATCATTCATCAACCTTTTAATTGTAGAAGCAAATTTAGGCATACTAAGCAATGCATCCGCGAAACTAAGATTAATATACATTTTCTTAAACACATCTAGGAACGTAGAAACTTGAGCATTGGTCTTTTCGCGGAGCTTCTCTTTGGTAAGTCTTGAAGGGTAGGGTAGTGTGGGTTTAGTCTTCGGAAGCTCAGGTTCCGGAATAGGCAATTGGTCTACCTTTGGTGGAATAGGAATTTCCTTTTCTTTAACCACCTCGGGTTCTTGCTCCACTTCCCTCACCGGAGAGGTACTCACATGTGGAAGCAAAGGTCCGTCTAAAGATTTCCCACTACGTGTGGTTATGGCTTTCATCTCACCCTTCGGGTTTGGAATGGTGTTGCTAGGTAAACCACCCGAAGACGAGGAAGGTTTGGTCATAAAAGATTCAAACATCGAAAGCAATTTATTTT
Source organism: Glebionis coronaria (assembly GCA_025667525.1). NCBI lineage: Eukaryota > Viridiplantae > Streptophyta > Magnoliopsida > Asterales > Asteraceae > Glebionis > Glebionis coronaria. The sequence goes on along the minus strand of CM046875.1, from coordinate 28,687,006 downwards.
GACCTTGTTCCAAACTTTGTTGCATACGATTTTGACTTTGCTCTAGTCTTTGCTCAAAACGGTTTTGGTTTTGTTCAAGTCTTTGTTGATTAAGCTCAATCTTATTGTTTTGCCCTTTAATCGTATTTTGAAACTCATTTTTCAAAGTTGCCATTTGTCCTTGAATGTTATTTTGAAAAGCTTTTAAACTTTCCTCGTTAATGTAGCTTGACAAATCATTTTGATTATTGCTTTGAAAACCTTGATTGTTTCGATTAGCATTAAAACCATTTCCTTGATTATAATTCCCTTGGTTACCACGGTTAAAATTATTCCCATTATTTCCATTGTTGTACCTATTTTGAACCGGTGGAAAACCCGGTGGAGCAACATGATTTTGACGAGGAACTTGACCGTTGGAGCCATAAGTTCCCGTCGCGGCAAAAGCATTAGCTTGATCAAAACCCGTGTTTAAACAAGCATAATTAGGGTGTGCTCCACCACATGATACACAAAAACTCTCAACCATATTAATGGATCCATGAGGATTCTTCCTAATCTCACTCAACAAAGTCGCAAATCCACTATCAATCTTAGAGTCTAATCTAGCAATCTCGGGATTCACATTGGAAACAACCTGTGTGTTTCGTGAATATTGTGCTCTAGACTTATCCTCAATTATTCTCCAAGCGTCTCTCGGAGTTTTTCTTAAAAGATTACCACCCGCGGCGGCATTTAAAAAATCTTGTTCAATCATATTTAGCCCATTATAAAAAGTATTAATTTGATGCAATTCCGAGAAACCGTGGTGTGGACATTGTCTTAACAAATCTTTAAATCCTTCCCATGCAACCCCAAACGATTCATGCACTTTTTGTTCAAATCTAGTGATCTCGTTCTTAAAGTGTGTTGTCTTAGAAGGTGGAAAGAAATAATTCATAAACTTTGACACTAAATCATCCCATGTTAAAATCGAACCCGGTGGTTCTTTCTCATACCAAAGCTTAGCATTACCCTCGAGCGAGTACGGAAAAAGCATGAGCTTAATCACGTCATTCGGCACATCTCTAAACTTGAGAGTCGAGGTAATTCGATTAAAATTCCGTATGTGAGAATGCGGGCTATCGATCTCATTGCCACGAAATGGGTCGGCACGAATGAGCGATACAAGATCCGTCTTAATCTCAAAATGATCCGCCAAAATAGCCGGCACAATGATTGCTTCCCCATACCCTTCGGTGGGTGCACGGAGCAATTCCTCCATTGTTCGGTTATCAGCCATCGCTACAACAATAGGTGAAAGCTCGGGTTCCACTATTCGTTGTTGACGATTTCTATTTCAACGAGGAATATTTTCAAGCCTATTAAAATCAGTCACAAGACGAGAAGAACGTAATTGCATACACTACAGAGACGAGAATTTAGAGGATTGAAGAAAAGAAATTAGACAAGAAAGAAGATTATTTTTGGTATTTTATTTGGTATTGCTCAATCAATAATGATCGATAAAAAACAAGGAATAAGGATAACTACTATGGAAGTAAATTACCCTCGATCGACTTTGAAACGATAGGTGAAAACCTAAACGTCTCGAGGTTCAATAAGTAAACAACAAAAAATAAGATTTATTACTACTTGAGTCGGCAAACCAATAATAGGTTGTCCCTCTCAATATACGCACAAGCAAGCGGGGAAACGAGGTGGCACTAAGCACTTAAAAACCTTTTTCCTTTGACGGCCTTTTATAGCACGTCGCCTTATACCCACCTTATAGTTTGTATAAATCGAGTTCAAACTTCTTATTAGTATTTATCTATTTTGCCTTTTATTTTTGTTTTGGGTTCGAATACAATAGCTAGGTGATGAAATCCCAACTAAGGCTTATTTGAAAGATATTTAAAATTATTGTTCTACGTAATACAATATATTATTCACAAAAAACGAGAAAAACGATACATACTATATAATAGAAAAATAACAAACTTTCCGAGGACGGAAAGGGTCTTCAAATCCACGATCAACAAATCTCCACAAAGACGAATCGTACACAAGATCCCCGGCAGCGGCGCCAAAATTTTTGATGTATCGTGGATAGTATATGTGATAATTTGATATACGTTATAGGGTAAATTAGACAATTACCTTTAGGAAAAAGTAATAATCTAATAGTACCAATGACGAATTCAATTAAACACGTGGGTGAGTCGAGTTCGTTGTACACGAAGATCTTATGAATTTGAGACGTTTTGTTTTGATTTGGAGAATCGATTTGAATTGGTTTTTGGTTTTTAAACTACAATTAGAATCTACGGATTTTAAGCTATTTAAAATTAACCTAAAGTGCATGAATCGTAAACCCTGCCTATTTAAAATAAAACAAACAATTAATTACTTAAAATTAAAACACTATTTTAATAATTAATCTAATTCAAAATTTATAAAAATAAATCTATTTATTAAAAATAACTTTTAATCTATTTAAAAATTTAATTACACTTTTTTAAACTAATTAAACTTTATTAAAATTACTTTTTAACCTAATCTATTTAAAAACTATATTTATTTAAATCTAAAGTTATGAAAATTAAACTAATTAAAATTTAAACTAATTAAACTTTTTAAATAAAAACATTTTTTTTTATTTTTTTTATTTTAATTTTATATCTTATTTTATTTATTAATTAACTAAAATATATTTTAAATGAAACATTAACTAAAAGTTTATAAAAAAAACGGATTAAAAGTAAGTTAAATGTTACTTAAACAAAATCTGCCAATTCTAAACTAATCTATATTAATTGAATTTACTGTAATAAAAATCAAAGGAGCACTTGGCTCAACTGGTTAACACACTGGTTATACAAAGTTCAGGTCACGAGTTCGAAACCCATGGGAGACATTATTTTTTGGAATTATTTTCTTTAAATCCTTTTTGACAGTTTAGAAAATATGGTCTCAGAGAGACTTTTTGAGCTTATATGTTTAAGCTGATTAGGAAAATAGCTTCGTGAGCTTATCAGTCAAGTGAACTGATAAGCCTATACTGGATCAATACAATAGTAATATCAATTAAACTAACAAAGGAAATAAACATGAATCAGCAGACAATAAAATTAACCGAATTAAGCTGAAAATACAGTAAACCAACCCTAATACAAACTGATATTCATACAATCTATATTCAGCAAAAATAAGACACTACTGAACATTCAAACCAGAGAGAAATTAAAAGCAATTAACCTATCAGAAAATTCAGGCAGTAATGTAAAACTTATCAAATTTGCTTATAAGAACAGATAGAAAAAAAACAGGAGACAAACAAGTTTTAATAAACCACAAATCCAAACCAAATTGCAAAAGAACTAAGCAGAACTCTTCAACTCGCTACCCTAGCTAAAATTAAACTTATCTTAATCAGTAAACAGCTAATTCACCAAAGTAAAACATTCAACGACTTAACTGGTTTTATCATAACTAGTAATCAACATCATTCAAAACCAACGCTCTCATCAACAAATGACTATCTAATCAATTTCAGATTCATGTAAATAGAATTAACAGATGTCGAATAACTAAATTAAAACTGAAACTTTATCAGACTACGTTCAAAACTTTAGTCCAAAACCAAAACCCTGATAACTCAAATTATTAATCAGTAACAACCAGACTCCAAAATGCTCAGAAACTATAACTAGTAAGCACAAAATCTCAACAATGAAACTTGACATAACAGAAATATAAATATCAAATACCACATATAACAATTCATTATAAAACTCTAATAGATATCAATCAGGCAGAAAAGAATAAAAACGTCACAAACATGAACCATTAACAGGAAAACAAATAATCACAACAATGAAAAGGACTTGGCACCTTTTTGACGATAGCCTTTGAGAAGCAGGTTGTGCTGAACAACCTGGTGAACCAAAACGAAACCACCATTCGCCATCACACAACACCACGAACAACGTACATCATCAAGCAAGTTATCGAACCATATAATATCTCTTTCCACAAATCACATTCGAACCAATATTTTTATTCATCCAGTAGGGATAAATTTTATCCAAACTTAAACTTTCAACATTAATTATAAACTATTAATTAGTTTATAATTAAAATCTCACTATTACTCTTGTGAAACAGTAAGTTCATAAAACAGTTTTAAAGCAGAAACAGAAATTCTAAATGACACGAATATAAATCAAAATGATTAACTTTCATTAATTTTCAGAAATTATTACAATACTTAAAAAGTAAATACAATATTTAAAACCTATAACTATTTCTACAGAGTAACAATAAAGTAAAAGAAGGATGAAAAATACAAGATTATTTGGGGGTATTTATAGCCCCCCCAAGGCTGTTGATGAGAGGATATTCGCATCTTCCAAGGGATATTCTTCTTTTCTTTCAGCCTTTGGATCAATCTCTCTTTTCTCTTTCTTGAATCGGATGGATGATATGCCACAATCTAGCACACGGATTGCCAACGTGGCATCTGTGTGCTAGTTGTGCTTCTTTCAAGCGCTCTGATTGGTGAGATTAGGGATGTGAGGTGTCTCGTCCAATATAAAGATGCCACATAGCAAACCCTTCCTCACACTCTCTTCCTTTAAATTTGGGGATTTTATTCCCCACACACTTGTATTAAGCGTGTGAATAAAACCCCTATGTTTAATTGGTTTTTTACCCATTTAGGGTTTGATGAACAGTGGTGATTTTTACTGGTTTGGGGTTGAAGAGTTGGGGAAGATGGGAGAAAACTCTCATTGTTTTTATCGAAACGTTATAAAATAAATGTGTGAATGGAACGAAATGGGTGGGGGACAGTTTTATTTAAGTGGTGTAAAGTTGAGTGACGTGTGAGATCAAAACGTGTGAGTGGGATTAAAATAATGAAACGGTTATAATTTAATGGATGGGAATGGTGAAAGTTTATTTATTTGAGAAAAGCTGAAAACGTGAAACATATGTAAACCCTAAAAGCCCAAACTCGTTTCTTTTATTCCCATATCTCCCACTCAATTGGGCTAATGGCCCAATAATCATTCATCCGTGCCATAATCTTCATTTTTGGGCCTTATTTGGACTTTTAGTTTTGAAAAGTGAACTATACTTCTCTAAATGGGCTTTTAAGCCCATTTCCCAAAATGTGGGTCCCACTTGGCCTGTTTATTCGACAAATGATTAAATCCACTCATGTCGAGCTCGATTTTGGCTTCTATGATCTTTTTCATCAATCTCGTGCCGGTTTTTTTCGGTTTTCGCGAACTTGGTACCTACACACATGAAAACAAGAAACAAGCATATCCAAGGCATTTTTGATATAATTAATGCAATATTTCATTGTTTTAAGCTACTATTGATATGAGTAATTAAGCTCATATTAGCCACCAATAGTTTCGACAACAAAAACGTAATCAGACATGGAAACATGGGGGTCATGTACAAGGCTGTGTTTCCAAGCTATTTGCAGCTTGCAGCCAAGAGGCTCCATAAGTTCGAGAGTTTTGAGAAAGAGTTCTTATTAGAAATAGAAATTTTAGGAAGACTAAATTTGGTACCATTGCTAGGTTTTTGCTATGAACGGGAAAAGAAATTTCTAGTATACAAATACATGTGTAATGGAACCCTCCATCAATGGCTACATTTTAGGCCGCAAGTGGAGGGCAAGAAGATGGGCTGGCCTTTACGATTTAAGATAGCAATAGGAATAGCACGAGGACTTACATGGCTGCATCACAACAACGTCCTCCGAGTGGCCCATCTAAATATCAGCTCAAGATGTATCTTACTGGATGATAAATTTGAGCCTAAGATATCAAACTTTGGTAACTCAAACATCTTGATGAACACAAGTGGTATCCCTTCAAGTGGTTGCACTTTTGTGGTTCCAGATGCTAGTCCTAGTCCTACAAAGAGGATGTTTATAAATTTGGGATTTTGTTGCTTGAGTTGGTTACAGGTAGAGAACCATCTACTTGGATCAACTCCTCGACCGATCATGTAGGGAGTAGGGAATTAACCGTGATTGATGAAAGCTTAATGGGACAAGGATTCGATGAGGAAATACGTGAGACATTAAAAGTGGCAGAAAAGTGTATTCGGGCACAAACAGATGGGGAAATATACATGCTTCAAGTGTATCAAGAAATGCATGCCCTTCGGATATCAAGCAAAGTAATTTCGGTTGATTTGGATATAGAAGAAAACTACGGGTAACTTTAGTGTCACCCACCAAATGCTATGTGGAGTGGGTGGATTGGTTCGATTCCTTACGGCTTCCAACGAAATCAAAGGGGCTGCTTAAAGGCGTGTTTTATAGAGTATGGTGGTGGATCTGGACGTATCGTAATAAAACCTTGTCCGATGCTAATAAACCTTTTAAGGCAGTGATCTTTGACAATGTAGTTTCTAGTTCTTATTATTGGTGTAGGTTTAGAAGTAAAATTTCTTTCTGTTGGCTTGATTGGCTTAAAAATCCATATCTTGTAACGTTGTAATTCTAACGCCTTGCTAGTTCTTGTTTAATGAAATTGTTGTTCCAAAAAAAATAAATATGTATGTGCGACAGAAATACCTATTAGTGTTTGGCATATCATGTAAAATCATTACATTATTAAGGGGCGTCTGCAATTTGATTATTTTCTTGGAAAAATAAGGGGCTGTTTAGTTGGAGAAAATATCCTCACTTTTCTAGAAAAATTTTCATTTGAAAAGTGAAAAACAGAAAACCTGTTTAGCAACATAATTTTTCAATATTCTTCAAAAGTTACAAAATTTTCATTTTCAAAATTTATATAGAAAATTATAAAACTCCATTTTACACTTTTCCAAAATTTTCACCTCATACCCTCTATTGTTTTATTTAACCCATTTCAATAACACGTTACTCTATTCAGTATTCACCGTTCATCATTATTTATACGTTTTCGCCATTATATGTACGTTTTCGTCAGTAAATTTACGTTGTCAGAAATTTTACGTTTAAGGCGTAAAATTTACGTTTTCGTCAGAAAATTTACGTTTTCGTCTGTAAATTTAAATTTCGTCTATAAATTTATGTTTTCGTCAGTAAATTTACGTTTTCGTCAGAAAATTTACGTCTCGTCAGAAAATTTACGTCTCGTCAGAAAATTTGCGTTTACGTATGTAAATTTACGTTTTCGTCAGTAAATTTACGTTTTCGTCAGTAAATTTACGTTTTCGTCAGAAAATTTACGTTTTCGTCAGTAAATTTACGTTTTCATCAGTAAATTTACGTTTTCGTCAGTAAATTTAAGTTTTCGTTAGATTATTTACGTTTTCGTCAAAAAATTTACCTTTGCGTCTGTAAATTTACGTTTTCGTCAGTAAATTTACGTTTTCGTCAGTAAAGTTAAGTTTTCGTCAGATTATTTACGTTTTCGTCAAAAAATTTACGTTTGCGTCTGTAAATTTATGTTTTCGTCAGTAAATTTACGTTTTCGTCAGAAAATTTACTTTTCGTCAGAAAATTTACGTTATCGTCAGAAAATTTACGTTTTCGTCAGTAAATTTACATTTTCGTCAGTAAATTTACGTTTTCGTCATAATATTTACGTTTTCGTCAGAAAATTTACGTTTTCGTCAGAAAATTTACGTTTTGTCTGTAAATTTACGTTTTCGTCTATAAATTTACGTTTTCGTCAATAAATTTACGTGTTCGTCAGAAAATTTACGTTTCGTCAGAAAATTTACGTTTTCGTTTGTAAATTTACGTTTTCGTCAGTAAATTTACGTTTTCGTCATAAAATTTACGTTTTCGTCAGTAAATTTACATTTTCGTCAGAATATTTACGTTTTCGTCAAAAAATTTACGTTTTCGGCAAAAATTTTACGTTTTCGTCAGAAAATTTACGTTTTCGTCAGAATATTTAGGTTTTTGTCAGTAAATTTAAGTTTTAAATTTTCTGACGAAAACGTAAACTTAAATTTTCTGACAAAAACGTAAATTTACCGACGAAAACGTAAATTTACAGACGAAAACGTAAAATTACTGACGAAAACGTAAATTTACTGACAAAAACGTAAATTTACTGACGGCAACGTAATTTTTTTACTAAAAAGTAAATTTTCTGACGAGAACTTAAATTTACTGACGAAAACATAAATTTACTGAAGAAAACGTAAAATTACTGACAAAAACGTAAATTTTCTGACGAAAACGTAAATTTACTGATGAAAATGTCAATTTACTGAAGAAAACGTAAATTTTCTGACGAAAACGTAAATTTACAGACGAAAACCTAAATTTACAGACGAAAACGTAAAATTACTGACGAAAATGTAAAATTTCTGACGAAAACGTAAATTTACTGACGAAAACGTAAATCTACTCGCGAAAACGTAAATTTTTTGACGGAAACGTAAAATTACTAACGAAAACGTAAATTTACTGACGAAAACGTAAAATATACTGACGAAAACGTAAATTTATATACAAAAACGTAATAATACTGATGAAAACGTAAAAAAAACTAATTAAAACGTAAAAAAAATTGCGAAAAATGTGAAAAAAGAAGACGGAAAAAAACAGACGAAAATGTAAAAAAAAACTAGCAAAAACGTGAAAAAAAGTTGATCATGAAAGAAATGGTTGAAAATTGTTTCGTCTAAACATTGTTTATTTTTTTGAGAAAATGAAAAATATCATCTAAACAAGTTTTCGAAATTCTCAACTATTTTTTAGAAAAGAAAACTCTTTTCTTCTCTAGAAAATTAGAAACAGAAAATTACGAAAAAATTTCCACAACTAAACAGCCTTAAGCTTCTTTGAATAAGCAGATAAGAACTTTAAAAAAAAATCCAAGACTACCCATATTTCCTAATGTATTTTCAAGTGGCAGGTTATCAATTTCTACTTTTTAGTACCATAAATGGGCTAAAGGCTAAAGTTAAGAAACATACAAAATATTAGGCAAGAGACTAAAACACTACTAGTCCAATCTTTATCTTTACTATCTATAAAAGAAAAACCACTATTTCTTGAAAAGTGAAAAGTGAAATATAAAAACTTAAATTCCATAAATAGATTCACTCATTAATTAGTCAAACTTCTTCCATAATTTCAATACTCCTAATTTTGATTACCGGGTCACGGGTTCGACCGTCGGGTCATCGGTTCGATCACCGGGTCAACTTGATCGAGTCACCCGGTTACCGGTTCGTTCTCCGGGTCAACCCGCCCATCGGGTCTAACAAGGTTTCAAAAATATAAGACCGGGTTTAATTTGACCTGTTTTTTTATCTGCTTGAACCGGTCGGGTCAAACCGGGTTATTAAAATATTTGGGTTAGCGGGTCAAAACATTTAACTTTTATAACGGGTTATGAATGGTATTTTAAATTGTTTATGTTATTTTGCTTTAACCCAAGGTACACAATTTGATATTTTCACGTTTTATTTTCAATGTTACACGAAACACTCACCACAATATCACATATCGTTAATTATTTGTCGCAAAGAATTTCCGCCGCTATGCGCGGGTAATCGTCTAGTTCTACAAAATTTATATAATCTGATCTAAACCCCTTATTTCATCACTAGTTTTCTGATAAATAATTTGGGAAATGATTTAGTTTCTTAACAATTAATGTGTCTACAATTATTCCTAACAAAGTAAAATAATGTCTTTAGACAGTGAAAAAGTGAAACAAGCATTTCAACCTGGAAATTCAGGACATAATAACTTCTTTTGTCCTTTTGTGGAAATCTTTTACAATTCTTAGAGCCCAGGTACGGTGGGGCCGTTTATGGCGCCGTAGCTTAACAGCCCACAACAGCCCACAAATACCAGACCAAAGGTTGGCGCCATACCAC